>JADGMU010001383.1:22500-29397 GCA_016920895.1 Vaccinium myrtillus | reverse complement strand
AAAAAAACAAAAATAGGATTCCAGGAAGATAGCAAGGGGACTGTGACGTGTACAGTAAGATTTGACCCAGGATTTGGGGTTCAGTGGAGGCCGCCCATGTATGCCCAGCATTGAACTACAATCCTGAATTCCCTCAACTTGGATAATCTCATGGGCCTTCGACATCTACTGAACACCAACCTTGGCTCCTCCCTTAACATGTACCCAACCCAAGCAATGGTCTGCGCCATCATCCTCCCCTGTTGGAATGTCTTATGGTCATCCGGATTCCATTATGACCTCATTTAATCCCAATCATGTTGGTGCACACCCCACTTCAGCTTTGTATTGGCATTCAGCTCAGCATCCTAAGTCGGCACCCTGTAGTGACGTTCATCCATCCTCATGAACAGGCTCACCAACAATTTTCTCAGGTACAACCATGTCACTGGTTTCCTCCAATGCCAACCTCCTTGAATTCCTTTCCTTTTTGTCCTTTTTGCCTGTTTACCTTTTTTGGTATCTTCGAGTAGTTTTTCCTTATAGAACTCTTTATGCTGTTAAGTTACTATCTGTCTTGCCAACTGCTAAATTGACATCTTTAATGAATACAAAAAATAGCCGTAGAATTTGTAATGAGGATTAGTTATTATGTATTGAAGTGTAATTTAGCTTCTGTAATAGTGAGACTCGCATATATGTTTTTCATTTTAGGGTGTTCTCGTATTGTAAATTTGTGGAAGGATTTATCAAGGGAAAGGAAAGTGACAGGAAAACCAAATAAATGTAGAATTATGTAGCTTCTCTTCATTTATCTTTTACTTAACCTATCAGCTGTGAAAATTTCTCCGGTATTTCTCTTCATTTAAAAGAAACTGAGAGCACGGAGACGGTGGTTGTCTGGAGACGGTGGTTGTCTGCATAATGAGCAAAAGTGTGATTCAGGAGTTTATTTTTGCAATTTTTATTTGGTAAAAACATATCAAGCTCGCTCTGGAACTGTTTCTTTTTGTTGTCTCTATATATCCAGTCTCATCAGCAGCAACTTGATGCTTGGATTAGCCCGGCCCCTGTGAGGGGCCTGGGCCATGCCTGGACCCTGCCAGCTGCTCTGAGCTTCAAAGTGAACAGGGTTGCTAAAGTGCAGCCACGTGTTAGTTGGTTCGGCAGGTAAGTAGGCATTTGTAGCCGAGTTTGGCTGGAGTGTAGAGTTTGATCTTACATTGTTCGTCTTAATCCATTCCACCAACTTGGTTTCATCGAGAGCTTCACGGTTGTCTGATGAAGCTCATTGGTTGCAGTTCCTTTGATGAGTCCTGTGGGGGCCCTGTTATGCCACTCGTGATGATGAATGAAGTTCGGAAAGAATTTACCAGAGCTGAGAAAACATGTATTTTCGTTCGATGAAGGTATCGGTTATCATTTGTATTATGGGCTACTATATCCTAAGAAATCTAAAGTTTTTGGTTTTCCCTGCTAAAAGCATGCTAAAATGCAAACAGGTTATACAAATACAACCGTCAAAAAGTACCCACATAATTTCCAATCGATAAGGGTATGGGCAAGTACCGAAAAGAAAAAAAGGATAAGGGTATGGGCGGGAGACAGACCTAAACTTTGACTCTGTATGCACAAAGTGATAGCTCTTAGAAAGTTTTACCACTGAAATAGCAGCTCCTCTATACCTCCAAAAATCGAGGAACTCGAGGGGCGTTATGTTTTGGTTGAAAACAGTATTTTTGTCATTTTTGATTTTGCTTGGATAAAACACGAACTGCATTTTAGTGCATCAAAGAAATTAGTCCATAAGAGGGATTCGGAAAGCATAAACATCAAAGGAAGTGGAAAACATACCTGTTCACTAGGCCTGCCTGTGATTAAGCATAACCTAACAAGTGCACATAGAGGAAGAACATGGCCAAGAATATATTAGGCCCAAGAACACTGGACAGAGACTCTAGAACATTGGCAATACAGCAGTAAGACTCATTATCCAAAGGCAGAAAATTGATGATGCAATACACACCAACTTGCAGGCATACATAACTTGAAAACTTTTTGATTGATTAACAGATTCCCGTGTCAAGCTCAGAAGTAATTCCAGTGTGGATTGAAAAGTATCCTTTGTTTCTATGCCTTGGAGAAATGAAACCAGTATGCGATCCGTCTGCTGGAGGTGGAGTACCTAATTGTTGTTGGAGTCTGCGTGAGCTAAGAAAGGGTTTTAAGGCAAATTGAGTGGCCTTATGGATTTGGGGCACAGTAAGACCAGGAACTTGGTGAAGAATGGCTGGTATTGCACGTAATAGAGCACCTATGTTGCTGAATGAGCCAAACCTTATCTGTCACTAAAGGTGGGCCATTTTTGCCGTCAAGCTCTCTCTTGGAAAAACCACGGACCCATGGGGGAGAACTAGCTACTTACTGGGGAGCAGACATTAATGGAACAGATGTGGTTGTGTGATGTTTTTGGAACTCCTTCCCAAGCAACCGGATCTGACACCTCAAAATCTTATTTGGAACGTAGCCAAAAGTAAGTGAATTCCTCCTGGAGTGTTGGCCGTACGCTTGCTACCTTGAGACGCTCATCAGAATACTTGATCACAAGTCTCCTCTCTGGGGTAAGTAATCCGCTGTTGCATTGTGATACCTGTGGATCAAACTCCGGAGTATATTTAAGAGCTTTCTTCAACCGGAGGAATAGACGAAGTGAAACCCCTTGTTAACTCCGTGTAATTGGTCCCCAGTATATATCTCCACTGGACTGGTGGCGAACAGTTTGGCTGTACCACGTTTTGCCATCTTTGCTACTCCTAGCAACTTGGTGCAATGGCTTTCTTCTCTCAAGCCGGATTTGATAATTACTTTCTAGTTGTTTATTGTGACTCCATTTCAAGACAAACTGTGAACTGCATGTTGTAAGTATATACATTTGTATTTTCATTTTCTAGTTTTTGATACTCACTTGTTATAACGTAAGACTACTTGAGGCAGTAGAAGAGAAAGGATAGGGGGGTTGTGGTCTTTGGGAGATGAAGGGGATATGGTGATGGTGGTTGTCAGAATGGAGGGTAGAAGGGAACTGAGTAAAAGTGGTGGCCTATGGGTGGAACTATGGAAAAGGTAGTGGCAAAGAATCTTAACTGCCCATTCATAAAAGGACTAAGCTCCTGTTTGGCTTCAGTTTTTTGTAGCAGTTTTTTTTTTAAACTACTATTTGGTCTTTTTTATCGTTTTAAATACAAGTGTTTTTAATTTGGTCTATAGCTATTAGACTCGTCTCGCCAAGAAGAACAATGTGGTGTAAAAATATGACCCAAAACTAATAAGAATTAATAAAAGATAACCAAAAAAACCACACCAAAAAGTCGGCAAAAGGGGCATAGGATAGGAAACCCTTCTATTAGTTTATGGATGAAGTAAATGTTTTGGAATATTTACCAAATATACATACTATATCTTTTGGAATATTTACCAAAAATATATACTCTCTCCGTCCCTAAATTGTTGGTCATGTTCGGATTTCGATGCAAATTTTAAACTGTTCATACATTTCAATCTAGATCTTTAATTCGATACAAAAAAAAAGTTTGAAAAATTTTACACTATAAGAATTTGACATTGTTGGCTTGCTTTGCAATATCTTTAGGATAAAAAAATAAATTATTTCCACATTAATTTTTTTTTTTTTTTATTGCACCAAATTAAACTAATAATCGAGATATTTAATTCAATACAAAAAAATTTGAAAAATTTTATACACTTTAGAATTTGACATTAGGTGGTATGCATAATTATTAAAATGAATAATTAAATATTTTAAATTTAGATATAGTTAATAAAAGGAATTATTATTTCATATTTGTTGACAAGTATAATTAATTTAATTATTCTTACATTTATATATTTATTTTACTGTAAAATCTAATATGACTCATGTATAAGTGCAAATAAGTCATTTACCAAGTTTTTATATCATTCACCCAATCTTATCCCCCTTTATCATAAATTCACCCAAATAAAGGAGTACTATTTAATCTTCCCTCTATAAATGTCACATTAATGTGGGTTCACCATTGCTAAATAATAGTACTATCTATTACTATCTTATCCCCGTTACTATTTAATCCCATGAAACTTAACCCACATCCAATCGGGCCCTTAAGGATGAAGTAAATTTTTTGGAGTAGTTCCAAGATAAAATCAAAGGGAAAACAAGTACGGGTACCCATGTTGAATGTGTCGATAACGTTCATACGACATGTAGGGTCCATTTTTGAGTTTGACACAAAAAATATAATCTTTTAATAAATTTTAAAATATTTTTTCAAGTGTAGGAAGGGGGTGTTTACTGTTTAGGGCTGTCTCTTTTTGCTTTTTGCATTTTTTTACTTTTTAAATTATGCCCAAAATGTATTAAATGTGTATAGTACTTAAGAGATATGTGCATAATACATTTAATAATAGGAACAGAGTTTAAGACATGTGTGCAGTTACATTCAGTAGACCTTTTTGTTAACCGAAATGAGAAAACGAAAATGAAAAATCAAAAGGCTCCTCTCCCCTACTTCTCACTTCTCCTCTTAATGTATAATTTCAAAACTCATTTTGAGAAAACATGTTATGGCTTCCACTTGCCAGACACCCATAATATAAAACGGAGAATCTCAAAATGTGAAAAAAAAAAAAAAAAAAAGGTGCCCAAACATCCCCGAAATTATAAATGAAAACTTGGAAATTGGATCGACCACCTATATATATATATATATCCAATTAAGCTGCTTTGTTTTTTTGCAATGAAACTCAAATATTTCTTTGAAAATTGATGGAAGCTGGGGGGTGATGCATAGCCAGGTGTTGTGCAGCGTACTGTACACGCACGGCGCAGCCGCGTCGGTCACTTTCCGGCTATCCGATACGTTCACCGGATACCTCTCTTCGAGTATTATAAGTGTACCAAAAATCAACTTGACCGGATATCGTTAAGTGCCTAATCGGAACACAAATAGATTGAAATAAAATGGAACACAAATGTACATAAACATTGGATCCAAATCACTAAACCCATTTTTTCAAGCTATTTGTGTTACGATTAGGTACTTAAACATATCCGATCAAGTTAATTTTTGGTATACTTATAGTACTCGACGAGGGCTATCCGGTGAACGTCTCGGATCGCCGAAACTTGGTCGGCGCGGCCGAGCCATGAGGCTGCACAGCACATAAGAAGGATGGATTTGTAATGAGGTGTTTGGATGGGGGTGGATTTGTAATGAGGGTGGCCCCACCTCATAAGAAGGGTGGATTTGTTAGTGAGGTGTTTGGATGGTATTTTGAGAAGGGGGATTTGGAAGGTGGATTTGATAGGATAGTGACGAAATGATGTTTTTACCCCTGGACAAAATATTTTATTAAACTAAATTAATTAATTCTATTATAATATAAATAAATACATAATAAATACGAAAAATACACATAAAATAAAATAAAAATATTACAACCATATTTTATAAAAAAAAAATTGGGAAAAAAAAATTAGGAAGTGATATTTGAAAAATTAAAGAAAGGCATTTTGTTCTTCATTTGAATGGTGAATGTTTGGTGAATTAATTTTCAATTTTTTCTTTATTTGAATGGTGAGGAGTTTAAATTATTTTGCATTTAACTCTCGTACGTAATTTAGTTGACACTAATATTTCTTGTATTTAACTCTCGTAAGTAATTTTCAATATTTCTTGTAAATTATTTTAATTTTCAATGTTTGTTGTTTTTGTATAGGTCCATCCATTTGGTAAAAATGAAGAATGAATCGATGGGGAAGATGAAGAATCAACTAAGTCGGATGTTTGAATAACATAGTTTTATATTTATGCTCTTGTTGAGGAAAGACTGTACAACGTATATTTGAGAGTCTTGTAATAAATCTTGAAATTTATGTCATATTTTACTTTTGTTTTTAATAATGAACTATTTATTTGTAGAAATGAAACCATTTCCATATAAATGTTGAAACATAGAAATATATGAATCTAAATAGATAATAATTACATAATACAACTATCCTCAGCAAAATAGACAAAATAATGGATAATAAACGTTATTTTTTATACTAAAGTCATCATTTCAAACAACCAAAGCATTTGACATAATTAACGTACGTTCAAGTTCATTCGGAATCGAAAATAAGTGGCAACAAAATACAAGCTACAAAACCTAAGAAGAAAATTACAATGAAAGATATATTATTGTCAATTGCGGATGTCGAAGCCCTGTCTAGTTTTCTTTGTGCTGATTGCATGTCTTTCACCCGAAAACTCTCCGCATGAAAATTTAGCAAAGCAATTTCAGCGTCGTCCAGTGAGCTGTACTTTTTCTTGAAACTCCCCGGGTATCCATTGACTTGGACTTCAACTTCCTCCCAATTGTCATAGATTCCTGGACTATGTCCAACAAACACAACCCAATACGGCTCCGTATGTTGACCTGGCATTCTATAATATATTTGAAAAGAAGCAGCGATCACATATTAATGTGAAGAAATAGTAAACATTTTTTCATATATGTACTTGGCTCAGATTTTCAATGGTAGCGGCACACATTGCACACGGAGATCTACAAATTATGTTGTCAAATGGTGATTGAACCCCATTGGCCCTCACAATTTGCTTGCCAAAGACGTGTGCTTTGCCTTTGTCGAAACCTTATATCATCATAGCCGTTAACGAATATATGTACTTAGTAATGGTACATACGTGAAATCGTACTTCAAATTATTTTTCCAAAGGCACACGTAGGCGGCAACATTAGTTGCCAATTGGCCTTCAAATCTTGCCCTTCCTTCATGCCATCCATACCATAGTAGGATAGTGAAAAAACATGCAGTTTTCTGGGTTTTATAGCAAAAATGGCACCTCATTT
>JADGMU010001383.1:0-17500 GCA_016920895.1 Vaccinium myrtillus | reverse complement strand
AAACTAGATTCAGAAGTTTTAGGGCACAATCTGTCACAAAAAGGGCAAACACCTCACAAATTAGGGCACAATCTGTCACAAACAAGGCTAAAAACAAACCATATTCACAAATTAGGGCACAATCTGTCACAAACATTTGAAAAAACTAGGGCACAATCTGTCACAACCATGGCAAGAGGAAAGTCGGGCAAAAAAGAAAGCAGATCACAAGTTAGGGCTTCAAACCCATTTCAAAAACCACCAATTTTGGCCATAAATCTGATTTCGAAACCAACATATGAAACATAGAAGATGATTTCCAAGTTTTTGAACCATACCGTGGGTTGGAAAAGCTTCAAACACGATCAACAATGGAGTAAAAACGATCGAACCCTCCTCTTCTCTCTCTTCGGTTTTGTCGACCCAGAAAACGAGTAAGAGATGTGAGATATGACTATTCACGCCCCCACCCCTTTCACCTGGATTTGGAGGGGTAAAAGAGGGAGAAAAAAGACGAAATCAGGGTGGCTTTGGCAACGACGGGGTGGAGGCCATCGTTGGCTAACGAGGGTGAAGGGGGAGATGGACTCCCAACAGTGATTTATATCCGGGTATAAAATTCCTTCCCAAACGCCGGTTTGGGGTGGGCCCAGGATTACAAATCCGGGCGAGCCCCAAATCCGGCTCCTACTCCGGTCGCCAAACAAGGCGTTATATGACTCTCTACTTTAACTTTTGAGTTAAAGTAGAGAGACAAACCCTCAAAATAAGCCAAAATCAGGCTCACCAAATGGTTGATCAAATTGGTTAAGCTTCTAACTTTGCTACAGTACCGCACCAAATTTGGTGCGCCATTGTTCACTCACCAGGGCACTATTCACACACTGTTCATGCATTATTCACGCACTGTTCATTTTTTTAATATTACTTTTGGAGAGTAGGAGTAAAAAAAAGAATAGTTTAATGCAGTAAAATTAGAATAGAGAGCATGATTTTATGAACTTTTGTAAAAGTGGCTTGCTAAATTGTAAAAAGGTCTTTTTGAAGTAAAATTTGGTGCTTCAGACAAGATGCTCTTACTCGGTGATTCGGATTTGGCCTAGGGTAGATGCACAGAGACAGAGAGAGAGAGAGAGATTTGGGGCCTACGGCAGATACACAGAGAGAGAGAGAGAGAGAGATGGAGATGGAGAGAAAGAAGAAGAAGGAGAAAACAGAAATCCCACCAGAAATTATAGTGGATGAGATCATGTGGAGGCTCCCCGTCAAGGCTCTTGCACGTTTTAGGTCAGTTTGCAATACTTGGAACTCTATAATTGCTTCCGATCCCAATTTCGCCATTCTTCAATTGAAAAATTCCTCAGCAACTTCTTGTGATCGCCAAAGAGTCCTGCTTTGGCATAGCCTGGATATCTGCTCTGCTTTCTTCCAAGAAAAAAATAACAACAGTGAATTCGCATTTAAAATGATCAATACCAGCCCACTCAAAGTTAAGGGTTCTTATCGTTGTCACTTAATCGTAGCCTCATGTGATGGCTTGGTCTGCATACTTCACCAAGACCAAGTGACCAACTCCATCTTGTTCTGGAACCCATTAACAGGAGAGACCAAGAGAGTCTCAGTTCCGCCCAGTGGAATTCCCCCGCTTTCCCCTCGGTGCACCTATGGTCTCGGTTATGATTCGTCTACTGATGACTACAAGCTAGTTTGGATCAAACATGGCATTGTTGACAATGTGGCTGGGTTGCGTAAACCAGATGAAGTTGGAGTGTTTTCCTTGAGAACCAACTCTTGGAGGCAGATTCAAGACTTCCCTACTGGTATAATTTTTCCCCCGGTACCTGGAGTATTCATCAATGGAGCTCTCTACTGGACTGGATATTCTGTGGATTCAACCCGTCTTGAGGTAGCTTCTTTCTGTCTAGAAAAGGAGAAATGTAGACTGCTCAACATACCCCTCACTGATTTTCGGGTGTGCCGTTGTGGGGTTCAGGCTTTGGGTGATAAGTTAGCTGTATATTATCAGTCAAATGCGGGCGGTTCTTGTCGTTTATTGATGATGAATCCTTGTGAAAATAGTGAGTCTTGGACAGAACATACGGTCACCCTTCCCAGTGGTGACTGGTTTACTCCATTGTGCCCGTTGAAAAATGTTGAAGAAGTCTTGTTCAAAGTGAATGGATTTTTACATCGAGATCATTTAGGGATTTACCGTTTCAGTGATGGTACATTTAGGCATTTACAGGCCATTGGCCTGCCCAGAACTTTCCACACAATGGCTTTTTCGGAGTCCCTTATTTCGCCGAATACATACAAGGGGATGAATTGATATCAATAATATGCAACAGAGGAGGAGGGTACGAGAATGGGTGTGTTGTTTTCTATCTTTAATTTACTTTTTGTGTTGTTTTATTCTCTGGAAATTCTCGCTCTACTTTATCCTAGTTCTATACTACCTGGGTTTTTGTTCTTTGGCATCTTTTTGGTCCAATACAATTCTTTAACTTGCATTTCAGATTACTTGCCTTGTCGGAAGAGTGTGATCTGAAATTATCAAATTAAGCATGTCTTGTCTTTTGTTCTTCAGTCTTCGGGGAGAAACAAAAATGGAAGTTAATCAAGGTCCAGTTTCAACCCGAAGTCCAAACATGATCTGTTTTCCACTTCCGCTTCAAAGCTAAAGAATTCAAGCAAACCCAGAACACATTAAAATGAAAAGGAATAGAGCTCACATCAACTATCCCTCACACCCACCAAAGAAACCCCCTATGAAGTCCTTCATTTCTTTCTGTTGCCCCATACTGATTTCTAGAATGTGACAGGAAACAGGCCACGTTCTACCTAGTTGTGGGTTTCCCAAGATTCGGCTAGACGACGGTTTGAATACATGGAGGGGGAAAAAAAGTTTACATTAATACCTGGGCACGGAAAACCCCCACCACGCTTGAAGCAAGTATGGGACATATGGTAGATCAACATCCCATATCATTTTTCACCACGAATCCGAATTCCTACCCTGGAACAAATGAATATAGGGGAAATTGGTAAAACACCAGGATGTTTCAGAATACCATTACCTGAGTATATAGGTTACGAATTCTTGCAATTTCTTTTGAAAGGAGAAGCTGTAACTCCAGTGGTGGCATATCGCTGGAGTCCTTCATCCTTTTCTCTTGCTACAGAATTAATTACAAGACTATATTGATACATCTTATTGAGTTCATATTTGGGCCAAAATAAAGCTATATGAAGAAAATAGAATTTCCTTACTCTCTTGAGAAAGCTTGAGAAAGAAAAACTGATATCATCCTCAATGGGTCTTGGAACAAAAGCTTTCTAATCTACATTTAATTTTCTGTCTGAGCTTGAAAATGTTTGATAGAGTGCCTTGAAATGTTGGTATGCAATGTCAATATCTTCTTTTCCGCATATTTCTCTTATACTGAACATTAAAAGAAGAAAACTAAGCTTTAGTTGCAATTACCATCCAAAAAGAAAGAAAAAAAAAAAGAGGGAAGCTGAGAAACAAGTTGTTTTCCTCACAAAATTCTTTTTGTACCAAGAAGACTCCCATCTAAAAACCAAAGACCAAAAATATGATTCCAGGAAGATAGCAAGGGGACTGTGATGTCTATAGTAAGATTTGGGTTCAATGGAGGGCCATATGTTGTTCAGCCCGTGTATGCCCCCGAATTGAACTACGATACTGAATTCCCTCAACTTGGATCATCTCATGGGCCTTCAATATCTGCTGAACACCAACCTCGGCTCCTCCCTCAACATCTACCCAGGCAATGGTCTGCGCCATCATCCTCCCCTGGTGGAATTGCTTATGGTCATGCCGTGATGACCTCATTTAATCCCAATCATGTTCCCTGGTGGAATGTGCAGGGCCGGCTCTAGGTATAAACCAATGAAGCCACCGCTTCGAGTCCCCCCTCCCAAAAAAAAAAAAAATGAAAAAATGGAGGCCCTATATAATGCAGACTTAATAGTACATTTGCAGCTAAAAGTGTGAGAAGAGTAATGTTCCAATGATCGATTTAGGAGTATTGTGATGGTTTATTTTTGGATGACTATAAGTTTAAATTTATGCAATTATCTTCGTCCATTGTGCCTGCTGGAGAATGTTGAAGAAGTCCTGTTCCAAGTGAATGGGAATCAATTTGCGGTTTACCGTTTCAGGGATGGTACACTTCGGCATTTACAGATCATTGGCCTGCCCAAAACTTTCCGCACAATGACTTTTTCGGAGTCCCTTATTTCGCCAAATACATAAAATGGGACGAAGAATTGATAGCAAGAGCAGGGCAATGGAGGAGGAAGGCATGAGAAAGGGTAAAATTTGACCTGTCTTAGTTTCATTCTGTTGTTTTCCACCCTTAATTTACTTTCTGTGTTATTCTATACTACCTGGGTTTTTTTTCCTTTGGCATCTTTTTGGTCCAATACATTTCGTTAACTTCCATTTCAAATTATTTGCCTTGTTGGAAGAGTGTGATCTGAAATTTAGCATGTTTCGTCTTTTGTTCTTCAGCCTTGGGGAAAAAACGGAAACAGAAGATAATCAAGGTTCAATTTTAACCAAAGTCCAACCGTGATCTTTTCTCCATTTCCACTTCAAAACTAAAGAATTTGAGCAAACCCAGAACTCATTAAAATGAAAAGAGAGAACAAAAAAAGGAAACTCACATCATCTATCGGCTATCGCTCACACCCACCAAAGAAACCCCCTTTACGAGTTCCATGGAAAACCCTGCATATGAAGTCCTCCATTATTTTCTCTTGTCACAATTTATTACAAGACTATATGGATACCATCTTATTGAGTTCATATTTGGGATAAAATAAAGCTATATGAAGAAAATAGAATTACATACTAGAGGTCCAAGCCAGTTTGCACCACAGTGACAAATCACATACTGATTTCTAGATTGTGACAGGAAACAAGCCTCGTTATACCAAGTTGCCGGTTTCCCAAAATTCCGGCTAGATCTTGTTTTACGTTAAGCAAGTAAAACATGCAACCTTTACCTTACGCAAGTGAAACATGCAACCTTTTCAAGTTATTGAAGGAACACATGTGCAAAAGAACTAGATAATACCTGTGCATGGAAAGCCTGACCAATGCCACAATCAACAGTACGAACCCCCATGCCTGAAGCAAGTATGGGAGCTATAGTAGATCCACATCCCATATCATTTCTCACCATGAATTCCTACACAGGAACAAATGAATATGAGGGCAGTGGACAAATGGCCTTAAAGAGGAGAAGAATGTTCTCTCATACAAACACCAGGATGTTTCAGAATACCATTACCTGAGTAGGTAGGTTATGAATTCTTGCAAATTATTTTGAAAAGAAAAGCTGCAACTCCACTGGTGGCATATCGCTGGTTTGCATTGTGCTTGATAACAAGCACTTTCTGTAATTCTGGGAGATGGTGTTCTTCATGCTTGTCCATGAAATTTGGGTGAACTCCATGGACCATGTCAGCAGAAAAGGGTTTTAGGTCAAATTGAGTGGCCTCAGGGATTTGGGGAACAGGAAGCCAGGAACTTAGTGAAGAGAGGCTTGATCTTGCATGTAAAGGATTGCTGATGTTCTAAATATGTCAAACCGTGCCAGTCCCAAAAGGTGGGCAATTTCTGCCATCGAGCTTTCGCTTGCAGAAAAACCCTCGGACACGTGGGGAAGAACTAGCTACTCAGTAGGGAGCAGGCTTTTGTTGATGGAACAGCTCTGGTTGTGTGATCTATTGTGGAACTTCTTCCTAAAAGCAACCAGATCTGACACCTCAAAATCTTATTTGGACGTAACCAAAAGCAAGTGAATTCTTCCTGGAGGTTTGGCCATATGCATTGCTACCTTGAGATGCTCTCTGGTCATTAGAATACTTGATCACAAGTCCCCTCTCTGGTGCAAGTAATCCAGCGTTTCATTGCGATACCCTTGGATCAAACTCTGGAGTAGATTTAGGTAGAAACTCTCTCAATTTTTTATAAGAATTTTTTTTAAAATTTTGAGAGAGTCTCTGTATCCTTGCTACCAGAATACAAGGTTAATTTGGACAAGGTTTTTCCAAATGCTTCGCAGCAATCGGATGGTGTGTTTGGCTGGGCAGGTTAATTTTCTTTGCTTTCCAGGCAGGGTTAGCATCTTTCGATCGATACTCACTTGTTGTAACGTACGTAACAAGTTATCAAGTGTGAAGTGTCTGTTCTTCAACTACAGTTCCGTTACATTCGGAAGAAAATGTCTTCTTGAATGTATTTCTTTTTATATTTTTCTAGTTTTTGATGGGATGAAACCTAGCAGTTGACAAAAATGTTTAGGACTTGACCAGACTTCACGCTTTCCAAACCCTAAACCACTCTGATTATAGAGAACATTAGCCGACTTTGACAGAACATTTCCATTTAGAATGTGAAAACAAAAATTTTAGGATGCAGGAAAAGTTTCCCCCGAAAATTTCTAGGAAAGAGAAATGAATAGTTCAGATTCTCTTTCTTGTGAATCTAAACTGTTCATTTCTCTTTCCTCAACGTTTTCCGGGAAACTCTTCATGTACCCTATCATCTCTCATGTGAAAAACTTTTGTGAATGAGTACCGTTAACATTTTTCTTTTTCAAGGGATCAACAAAATGACTTGTGGCAACGTGTACTAAGACCACTTCAATACTTCATTTTTCATGGTACTTCATGTCTCATCAGCAGCAACTTGATGCAAGTTTTGGATTAGCCCGGCTCTGGTGAGGGGCCTGGGCCATGCCTGCACCCTGCCAGCTTGCTCTGAGCTTGAAAGTGTATAGGGTTGCAAAAGTGCAGCCACATGTTAGTTGGTTTGGCAGGTGTGTAGGCGCGTATTTGTAGCCGAGGTTGGCTGGAGTGTAGAGTTTGATCATATATTGTTCCGTCTTTAATCCATTCCATGACTCGGTTTCAACAAGAGCTTCACGGGTGTCTGATGAAGCTCATTGGTTGGCAGTTCCTTTGATGAGCCCCCTGGGAGAGCTGTTATGCTACTTATTGATGATGACGACGATGATGAATGAAGTTCGGAAAAGAATTTACCAGAGCTAACAAAACATATCCTTATTTCTTTCGGTGAAGGTATGCATTGTCCTTAGTATTCTGGGCTACTATAGCCTAATAAATCTAATTTTTCATTTTTTCCTGCTAATGCACACTAAAATACCAAAAGGAGATACAAATACAGCCATAAAAAGAAGTACCCACATAACTTCCAATCGATAAGATAAGAGTACGGACGGGTAGAATTAGAGACTGACCTAAACTTTGACTTTGTATGCACAATGTGGCTGTCCTCAGAAAGTTTTTCCCCTAAAATCAACTTCTCTATACCTCCAAAATTGAGGAAATTGAAGGACGATATGTTATGGATGAAAACAGTATTTTTCTGTCATCGATCATTTTGCTTGGATAAAACACGGACTGCATTTTAGTGCATCAAAGAAATTAAGAGGGATTTGGAAGACATAAACACCACAGGTAGTGGAAAACATAACTGTCTACGCTTGAAAACGTTTGATAGAATGCCTTGAAATGCTGGTATGCAATGTCGATATCTTCTTTCCCACATAGTTCTCTCATACTGTGCATTAAGAGAGGAAATGTAAACCTTCACCGCAATGACAATGCAAAGAGAAAAAAGCAGCTGTGAGAAGCCGAGAAAGCAATATCTTTTTACTCACAAAATTCTTTTGAACCAAGAGTCATCCCGAGCAAGTGGGGGCTAGCTCAAGCGGTAGATCTCTTGGATACTGCATCTTGGGATCAAGTCACATTCCCCCATGTAATAGATTAGGAATGACGAATGACAAATAAAGTCCAGTAAGTTCTTTTTTTTTTTTTGGATGGCCCGTTAAGAAACATCGAAGCAGGCATAATGTCAACCACCAACCCGCTTCTGTAGCCAAAACCAATCATCCTCATACCCATCGTTTCTCCAGTCACTACTCGAATGGGCCTTAGCATCATGAACTCAGAGATACAGGAGTGGTGGTTGATAAATAAATTCCATGATGCTAGACAAGTCTCCTACACCAAACTACTCGTTGACCGTAAATTCCATAGGGTTGCTTCTGTTATTGCATCATTAGAGATTCTCATGCACTTACCCTAAAACTCAATATCTGAGTGTAAATTCTCAAAAGTCAAGGGAGACTTTTTCTTTTTCCACCAAATCAAGGGAGAGCCCAAAGAACAATGATACATACACTCTCTCTCAACCACTCCCCCTCTCACATGTGGTGGGACCCATCACATGTGGGACCCATGGTGGGACCTACCACATGTGAGAGGGGGAGTGGTAGGGAGTGGTTGGGGAGGGAGTGTATCTATCATTTTTTGAGCCGAAATCCAATAGCTAGTTTCTAATGCTGGTTAGTGGTTTGCGGTGGTCGATTATTGCTTGGGGGCTGTTACGCCCCCCACTCTGACACACACCCCTTCCACCGGGCCCACACCCAATTACCCCAATACCCTCCCAATTGACTTTCGGCTGAACTTTCTTCTTCTTCTTTTTTTTTCTTTTTTTTTTCTTTTTCTTTCTTTTTTTCTTTTTTTTTTTTTTTTTAACTTTATTTATTTAGTTACTTATCTAATTTAGTTTACTCAAATTACATTTGCAAGTAAATTATTTTTTTACATTGACATCTATATTTGACTTTATATTTTAATTAGTTAATTAATTTGTCTTAACAATGAATAATTAAAAAAAAAGTTTCTAAAAGTGAATAATATTACAATCATGTTTAAAAGTAAATAAATAAATAAATAAAAACTTCTAAAAGTGAATACATATTACAATTGACAATGTTCAGCCCTAATCAATATTGCCTCCAAATTGTGGTCCCGGCACGACGCCCAGTATGTTGTACCACAATTGAACACGTACGTTATAAGTAACAGCCCATCCTGCAGCTTCATCCGATGCATTCTTCCACCACCATATTGGGATGGGTGGTACAGGGTGATGAGGGCGCAAAAAAAGTTGCACGAAGTGATTGTTAATACGTGCAATAGCTATTTCTTGGCGCTGTTGGACTGAAATTGGACGGGATCTCAAGGGCAAGTGAGTAAAACAACTTCCAGCATTCGCGTCAAATGTATATAGTACAATGTTGTACCGTGATGCGATGACTACCCTCAAACTCATACAGTCCATCCAATTTGGATGTGGGGCCGTAGGCATCCAATAGCTCAGTGACCGTAGTACATCATCTGCCATATTTTTCACCGGATAAACCGCATTGTAGAGATCTCTATTCTGATTAATTTCTTGGATAAGATCCTGTCGTACTTGAATCCAGCACTCCTCAGTGTCATAGATATGCGCGGCTATCGCCCTGAACTCAAAATCTCTGGGTAAAAATTCCCAAATGTAACCTTCACTCCTTTACCCTTTCTTACGCTAAATCAAGGAGACCATCCAACCCAAATTCCAACTGCTAGTTCCATTTTCCAATGCTAGTTGGTGGTTTGCAGTGGTCGAATACAGATTTCAGTGGTAGCTAGAGCTGCAAAAGTGCCTGGAGAGGGTAGCAAAAGCCAGATAAAGGGTCTACGAAGGTCATTGATGGTCAATCGTGGTCTGCATAGGTCACCGGTTGGCGTTGGTGGAGTGTGGTGGTCTATGGAACCTGATGGTTGGTGGTGGTGGATCTGATGTGGTGTTTGACATAGGTGTGTTGAGAGAAGTGGTCGAATGCAGATTTCAGTGGTCGCTAGCAGGGACGGATACAAGGGGGGGCCTGGGGGGTCACGTGCCCCCCCTCAATTTCAGGAATTTTTTTTTTTTTTTCAAATAAGGGAAAACAAATAAGTACCCCATTCGGAACACTTATTTTCATAAACCAAAGTTACTTTAATTTATTTATGAAAAATAAGGAAGTACCCCCCTTTCGGAAACAATGGCATTTCCAGAATTTTGATATTCCAATCTTATCAAAATCTCATCCCCCCACTTTTAGTACAAAGGCGAAAAACGACACGTTTTTCTCCGAAGAAAAGAGGCAAAAGACAACCTTCCCGTACTTGAAAAGATCATCCGATTATACTATTATGCTTAGAAAAATCCAAGGAACAAATACCGGGACTTTTTATCTTCCAAATTGAAACTTTCCGAAAAAAGATACTTTTCCATACTTAACCAGATTTTCGAGTGACAGACAGGGGTGCCTCGATCAAGAGGCGACCCAATGGTGACACAACCGATACCACTCGAGTCTCGGATGAGAGATGATGATGAAGGAATCGATTATGATTCCCCAAGATATTGGAAGACGACGAAGATAGACGTCGGCCCTTTGAAAAAGGGAGTCCCAAAATCAGCTTCCTAAATATTGGAGTATCATTTAGTTTACTTGCTCTTGACTTTAGCATTGGTGCCCCCGCTGTGGAGAATTCCTAGATCCGTCCCTGGTCGCTAGAGGTGCAAAAGTGTCTGGAGAGGGTAGCAAAAGCCAGATAAAGGGTCTACGAAGGTCATTGATGGTCAATCGTGGTCTGCATAGGTCAAAGACTCTGGGACATGGCCAATAAATCGGTAAGACTGATAATCCAAAGCACTAGACGTAGAAAATTGATGATATGATGAATATGTGCAAAGCAAAATCAAAGGCAATGCCAATAAGATCTACCAGCATCCATAAATAGAAAACTTTTTGATTGATTAACGGATTCCTGTGTCGAGCTCAGAAGTAATTTCCAGTTTGCTTTTGCAGTGTGGATTGAGAAGTATCCTTTGTTCCTATGCCATGGAGAAATGAAACCAAAGATGCGATCCGTCTGCGGGAGGTGGAGAACCTAATGTTGGAGGAGCCTGCTCGAGCTACAAAAGGGTTTTAGGGAAAATTTAGTGGCCTTAGGGATTTGGAACACAACAAGAGGAGGAACTTGCAAAGATTAAAGGGACCCGAGACTGAAAATGCCAAGTGCCCAAAAAAAAAAAAAAAGGTGACAAGATATCAACCAGAAACCTGAACCAAAAACCAGAAAAAACACTCTTGAGACACTCTCAAAAACTACAGCAAGACAACGAAACAACCAACGAGATCCTTGAAAGAAAATTACAAAGATCAAAGGGACTCGAGACTGAAAACGCCTAGGGCCCAAAGGGAAAAAAACAAAAAATCAAGAAGGGTGGCAAGATACCAACCAGAAACCTGAACCAAAAACCAGAAAACAACACTCCTGAGACACCCCAAAACTACAGTAAGACAACGAAACAACCAAAGAGATCCTTCCCCTAAGCCAACCAAGAGCAAGCAAAGCCGGGGCTGGTCTTGCACCTAAAAGATCACTGATGCTGCTGAATGGGCCAAACTTTCTCTCTTGGAAAAACCCTTGGACATGTGGAGGAGAACTAGCTACTTATTGGGGAGCAGACCTTGATGGATCAGATGTGTTTGTGTGATGTTTTGTGGAACTTCTTCCCAAGCAACCAGATCTTACACCTCAAAATCTTATTTGGAACGTAACCAAAAGCAAGTGAATTCCTCCCGGAGTGTTAGCCATGCGCTTGCTACCTTGAGATGCTCATCAGAATAATTGATCACAAGTCCCCTCTCTGGGGCAAGTAATCCGCTGTTACATTGCAGTACCTGTGGATCAACTCCGGAGTATATTTAAGAGCTTTCTTCAATCGGAGGAATAGCCGAAGTGACACCCCTTCTTTACTCTGTGTAATTGCTCCCAAGTATATCTCCGCTGGACTGGTGGCGAAAAGTTTGGCTGTACCACGTTTTGCCATCTTTGCTACTCCTGCCATTTGGGTCGATGTCTTTCTTCTCTCAACCTAGCTTTAGTAATTACTTTTTATTGGTTTATTATTGCGACACCATTTCAAGACAAAAACTGTGAACTGCATGTTGTAAGATATTTGATCTGTATTGGTATTCTTTTTGTTGATATTGGATTTTCTGTCTCAACTGTATCCTTGCTACTACGATACACAGTTAATTTGGACAGGGTTTTCCCAAATGCTTTGTAGCAATCGGATTGCGAGTTGGGCTGGAGAACTTAACTGTCTTTGCTTTCCAGGCAGGGTCGACATGTCTGTTCTTCAACTAGAGCTCTGTTCCATTCCGAATGAAAACTATAGTCGACGAAAACATTCCTTGTCACTAAAACACGAGCCGACTTTGACGGAACATTTTTCACTTTTTTTTTAGATGCACAAAACATTTTTCACTTAGAACATGAAAAACTTGTGTGAGTCACAAAATGAATAGTGGTATCGTTTACTACGACCACTTAAATACTTCATTTTTCATGGTACTTCAGGTCGTTGGTGTAGGCAAGTGTGGACAAACTATCACAGTTGCATAGTTCCCTCTACCTCCATGGTCGATCAAGTTATATAGGGTTGCTTTCACTATTGCATCGTTAGAGCATCTCCAGCGTTTTGAGGGGTTTTTTAGGCTCAAAACGACATCGTTTTGAGAGATGTCGCTTGTGCTTTTTTTGATCCCCAAAACTACATCGTTTTGGGGAGAAAAGTAGGGATGGAAAAGTAGGGTCCCCAGATCCGTGTTAATGGATATTATTTTCGTAACGAATCTTAACGACCCATCTGTAAAAGAATTAAACAAACAAAAAAAGAGATTATTTTCTTTTGGCAAAAAAAAAAATTCACATTTGTTAGTTTTGTGTGGATTTTTATGAATTTTAGTTCATCACGACGAGAGGAATTTAAAAAGTAAAAAATTATAATCAAAATTTTTAAAAAGTTCATTAAATACAAAAATAATCTAAAACAAAATTTTTGGATTATTTTTTTCTTGATTCAAAGAAAAATTAATCTAGTTTACAATATTCTTTTTGGATTCTTCGTCGAGACACACTAGTAATTTATAAAAATTTGACGCAAAATATACAGATGCGGAAAAAATTTAAATAAAGATGAAAAATAGTCCAACTTTTACATTTAGCCAAAACGCGGCTAGGAACACTTCTATTGGTTTAAGAATGAAGTAAATATTTGAGTTTTTTATTTATTTATTACATCCCCTAAGCTATTCACATTTTCTCTACTTCGTTTCTAAACTTTTGAAATCATCAATTTAGTCCATAAACTATCAGATTGCAAGCAATTGAGTTCAATCGCTAATGGAGCTTCACTTCTTAGGCGGAAAATCGTCTACTCTCACAAATCTGTGTGCACAGGTCCCCCACAGATCGCTATGAAGGACTTCACTTCGGGGTCTCACATGAATAATCTAATTCGCTCATTAATTTTAAGATAAAGCACTTAGAGTTATTCAATTGGGCTGATTTTTTCTAATGCCACTGAAAATATATTTTAAAATTAGTAACAACTCAAATTGTTTGCGTGGGACCCTGAAATGAGTCCCTATAGAGTGATTTGTGCACACAAATTAATATGTGCGTAGCAAGACTATCACTTTTTCCCTCCAAAAGTAAAGGCATGATAACGATTGGATTCAAGTACTTACAATCAGATAGTTGAGGAACTAAAATTAATGGTTTCAATTGTTTATGGCGTGTGAATAATTTAAGGAATAAAAACAAAGAATATATTTCAAGCTTATTTACAAAAAAAAAAAACAAAAAAAAAATCCTTAAATATTTTGGAATGGTTCATGAAGGCGTAGGACATGGGGTTGCTGATGTGCATTGGGATGCACAGGAGGTGGTGTGCACCATCCGAGCCTTCCGTTACTCAGATTGGAGGGTCCAGATTTCATTTCGGTACTTTTGCATCCAAACCGTTCATTGTTGTGCGTGCAAGATGAAATCTGGGCTATCTATCCGAGCAACAAACGGCTTGGATGATGCACAACACCTGTTGTACATCTCATGCACATGGCTATCCATCTGAGCAACAAACGGCTCGGATGATGCACAGCGGCTCGGATGATGCACAACAGCTCATGTGCATCCCATGCGCAGCAGCAAACCCAGATGCTAGTTAAATACTCCTACGTTAATCGGTGTTTGGGACATTGGGGCCTAGGGCAAAAAGACGCACAGAGAGAAAGAGAGAGAGAGCCAGAGAGGGAGGTGGAGGAGGAGAAGAAGAATGGAGATAGCGAGAAAGCAGGAGGCGAAGAAGAGAGAACTCCCAGAAGAAATCATAGAGGAGGAGATCCTATGGAGGCTCCCCGTCAAGCCTCTTCTACGTTTTAGGTCAGTTTGCAAGACTTGGAATTCTATAATTGCTTCCGATCCCAATTTCGCCATTCTTCAGCTTAAGAATTCCTCAACTTGTTTTGATCATCGCAAAAGAGTCATGCTTTGGGATAGCCTAGATCGCTCCTCTGTTTTCTTCCTAGAAAATAAAAATCAACCATTGACAAGCAGCAATAACAACAATGAATTTGCAATTACGAAGATCAATACCAGCCCAATCACAGTTCAGGGATTAATTGTGGCCTCCTGCGATGGCTTGGTCTGCATACTTGACCAAGTAACCGGAGAGACCAAATCTCTCTTGTTCTGGAACCCATTAACAGGAGAGACCAAGAGAGTTTCAGGTCCGCCCGGTGGAATTCCCCCCCCTTACCCAGTTGTGCATCTATGGTCTCGGTTACGATTCGTCCACTGATGACTACAAGTTAGTTTATATCAACGTTGCCATGGCTCCACCATATGAAGTTGGAGTGTTTTCCTTGAGAACCAATACTTGGAGGCAGATTCAAGGCTTCCCTATTATTATTTGTTCCGTGCTACCCGGGGTATACAGCAATGGATCTCTCTATTGGACCGGATGTTCTATGGATTCGCCCAAGCACCTCCGTTGTCATGTAGTTTCTTTCTGTCTACAAAAGGAGAAATATAGACTGCTCGACATACCTGTCACTGATTATCCGGCGCCCAACTTTCGTTTTGGAGTTCAAGTTCTGGGCGATAAGTTAGCTGTATATTATCCTTCGACTGTGGACCGTTCTTATCGTTTATTGTTAATCAATCCAGGAGAAACTAGTGAGTCTTGGACGAAACATACAATCACCCTTCCCAATATTGACTCGTTCACTCCATTGTGCCTGCTGGAGAATGTTGAAGAAGTCCTGTTCCAAGTGTATAGGAATCAATTTGCGGTTTACCGTTTCAGGGATGGTACACTTCGGCATTTACAGATCATTGGCCTGCCCAAAACTTTCCGCACAATGACTTTTTTGGAGTCCCTTATTTCGCCGAATACATAAAAGGAGACGAAGAATTGATAGCAAGAGCAGGGAAACGGAGGAGGAAGGCACGAGAAAGGGTAAAATTTGACCTGCCTTCGTTTCATTGTGCTGTTTTCCACCCTTAATTTACTTTCTGTGTTATTTAATTCTCTGGAATTTCTTGCTCTACATTATCCTAGTTCTGTACTACCTGGGGTTTTTTTTTTTTCCCTTTGGCTTCTTTTTGGTCCAATACATTTCTTTAACTTCCATTTCAGATTATTTGCCTTGTTTGAAGTGTGTGATCTGAAATTTAGCATGTTTCGTCTTTTGTTCTTCAGCCTTCAGGGAAAAACACAAAACGGAGTAAATTAAGGTTCAATTTCAACTCAAAGTCCAAACACGATCTTTTCTCCACTTCCACTTCAAAACTAAAGAATTTGAGCAAACACAGAACTCATTAAAATGAAAAGAGAGAACGAAAAAAGGAAACTCACATCAGGCATCAGCTATCGCTCACACCCACCAAAGAACCCCCTTTACGAGTTCCATGGGAAACCCTGCATATTAAGTCCTCCATTATTTTCTCGTCACAGAATTTATTACAAGACTATATGGTCATTAGAATACTTGAGCACAAGTCCCCTCTCTGGTGCAAGTAATCCAGCGTTTCATTGCAATACCCATGTATCAAACTTTGGAGTAGATTTAGGTAGAAACTGTCAATTGTTGATAAGAAATTTTTGAAAATTTTTGAGAGAGTTTTTGTATCCTTGCTACATAATACAAGGTTAATTTGGACAAGGTTTTTCCAAAATCTTCGCAGCAATCGGATTGTGTGTTTTACTGGGCAAGTTAATTTTCTTTGCTTTCCAGGCAGGGATAACATCTTTTGATCGATACTCACTTGTTATAACGTACGTAATAAGTTATCAAATGTGAAGTGTCTGTTCTTCAACTACAGTTCCGTTAAATCAGGAAGAAAATATCTTCTGGAATGTATTTCTTTTTGTTTTTTTCTAGTTTTTGATGGGATGAAACCTAACAGTTGACAAAAATGTTTTGGACGTGGGGGAGAACTAGCTACTTGCTGGGGAGCAGACGTTGATGGAATAGATGTGTTTGTGTGATGTTTTGTGGAACTTCTTCCCAAGCAACCGGATCTTATACCTAAAAATCTTATTTGGAACGTAACCAAAAGCTAGTGAATTCCTTCCGAAGTTTTGGCCGTACTTGAGATGCTCATCAGAATAATTGATCACAAGTCCCCTCTCTGGGGCAAGTAATCCGCTGTTACATTGCAGTACCTGTGGATCAAACTCCGAAATAGATTTAAGAGCTTTCTTCAATCGGAGGAATAGACGAAGTGACACCCCTTCTTTATTCTCTGTAATTGGTCCCAAGTATATCTCCGCTGGACTGGTGGTGGACAGTTTGGCTGTACCTCGTTTTGCCATCTTTGCTATTCCTAGCAACTTGGTGCGATGTCTTTCTTCTCTCAACCCGGCTCTGGTAATTAGTTTTTATTGGTTTATTGCGACTCCACATCAAGACAGAAACTGTGAACTGCATGTTGTAAGATATATGATCTGTATTGGTATTGTTTTTGTCGATATTGGATTTTCTGTCTCAACTGTATCCTTTCTAATACGATACGTAGTTAATTTGGACAGGGTTTTCCCAAATGTTTTGCAGCAATCGGATTGTGAGTTGGGCTGGAGAACTTAATTGTCTTTGCTTTCCAGGCAGAGTTGACATCTTTTGATTGATACTCAACTTGTTACTGTATAACATATCCAGTTCGACATGTCTGTTCTTCAACTAGAGATCCATTCCATTCTGAAGAAAATATCTTTCAGAACACATTTCTTTTTGTATTTTCTAGTTTTTGATGGGATGAAAATTATAGTCGACGAAAACATTCTGTCACTAAAACATGATCCAACTTTGACGCAACATTTTTCACTTTTTTTTTTTTTGATCCGCCGAACATTTTTCACTTAGAATGTGAAAAACTTTTGTGAGTCACAAAATGACTAGTGGCATCGTTTACTAAGACCACTTAAATACTTCATTTTTCATGGTACTTCAGATCGTCCAACTATCACAGTTGCATAGTTGCCTCTACCTCCATGATGGATCAAGTTATATAGGGTTGCTTCCGTTATTGTATCGTTAGAGCATCTCCGGCCCTTACCTGAACATAAAGTCAATATGTGAGTGTAAATTCTCAAAAAGTAACCTATACTCCTTTACCCTTTCTTACACTTGGATCAGATTCATAAATACAGGATTGTACTAAGTCACAACTAAGATGAAGAGAGTAGTTTGTACGATTATAAGTACTTTGATCAAATTCATAA
>JADGMU010001382.1:0-33730 GCA_016920895.1 Vaccinium myrtillus | reverse complement strand
GAATCTAGATATGGATTTGGGGTGGGCGAGAGAGAGAGAGAGAGAGAGAGAGAGAGAGAGAGAGAGAGAGAGAGAGAGAGAGAGAGAGAGAGAGAGAGAGAGAGAGAGAGAGAGAGAGAGAGAGAGAGACTGATAAGGTGCGTGGGTTAGAAACAGGGCCGGCCCAAGGTTTTTGGATGCCCTAGGCCTAGAAAAAAAAATGTGCCCTACAAATACCCTCAGTTTTGACATGCTTGGGCTCAGCTCGCGTTAGCTGAAAATCCATGTGCGGGGTTAAGGTTAGATGGAATGGAGTGAAATGCTGTATATATAAGGATTCTCAGAGAAGAAAGTTTGCTAAACTTTCGATGTGGGACTTGCTGAACAAAAGAGAAGAAAGGAATTAGAGAAGAGAGAGAGAGATATATATATATATATTACTCTGTAAAACTGGTTACAGGGGTCGCTGTTTTGGGCGATTTTCCCTTAATAAACTGTTAATTATGTTTTGGTTCCTACACATGATTTAAAGTGCACTCAGAGGTATTTCTTTTTCCATTGGAATCACTCAAAACCATTAAGAATTCGATTATTAGTGGATTTTTGAAATCTGGTCTGCAACACTCTCAATCTGCTATGGGACAAATTGATATAGCTTTGGAATTTGTCTGTTTTCTCATACTTAGAGATCAAATTGGACTTGGGTTCCTTCATGACTTTTGAAATATATTCTTTTGTGAAGCTTTTGACACTAGAATCACTAAAAAATATACAAAGCTCGATTTATAGTGATTTTTCAAAGTTGGCCTCTTTGTTGTGGCAACTTCTCTTTTACTGCCTTTGCATTACTTCTTCTGATCCCACATCGACTACTTACCATTCAACAACCTCTCCTTTGTCTATAAAGATAAACTCCGTCTCCCAATTGAAGAGTGTGGCGTGTGCACATGGAAGGTTTGGTCTTTTACTAATTTTTATTGGGTAAAAAGAGTTATACTCAAGCCCAATTTATAAAATGGTGGAGTGCCCCAAATAGTAGTCATTTTTGGGGTGCCCTAGGCCCAGGCCTTGTGGGCCTTGGGCCTGGGCCGGCCCTGGTTAGAAAGGGGGATAGTTTATTTTAAATCTCAGCCATTGATTTCAAGGGCTGAGATGGAGTGTCTTCTTATGTGTCTCCCGAACCGGCTCCATATATTTATAAACACTTTTACAAATTTTGGCTCTAAATCTAATTAAACATCTATAATTTAAAATCTGAAAAATAATTGCCTCTACAATCTACACTTTATGCATTGAGCATAATAGAGGACTTGTGTAGCCTTTTTTCTGCATCGCTAACCACTAATACTTGCATACGTGTCCCCCCAGACTCTTAAAGCCACCAAGGTAGCTGGTCAATATTGTTGGGTAGGGATGGGCATGGAGACGAATCGGGGTCGGAGATTATTATTTCCACTCCCAATCCCCAAACCCTTCTCCATATTCATCCTCTACCCGATCCACAATGGGGCTTTATTTTCATCCTCCATCCCCACTCCAAATGGGGAACGGGGATCCCCACGGGGATTTAGGGATCCAATCATTTTAAAAAAATAAAAATAGATTACTAGAAATCTTGAATCCCAGTTACAAATTAAATGCTGAAATCAAGTTACAAGTAGAAGTGTCGAACGGGCCGGGCCGGCACGAGCACAGTACGTTTATCTTTGGCATAGTATCCATGTGTAAGCGTAAGTGTTTGCCAGCTTCAATTCAAGCTGTATCAAGTATCAACTGGATTTCTAATTTGAAAACTAAAGGAACCATAAGGAAGTAGCATATTATGGTATCCATCAGTTGTAAAAAAAAATTAAGTGGATCGCGTATCAGTAGGCATTTAATCGGATGAAAAGTATCATTAAAAAAACACAAATTGGGTCCCGATCGACAAGCTTTCTAAACTCGATCGAGAGGAAAGTTTACACAATTGATTTCATCAATAGGAACAACAAAACCAACGGCTCGATTGGAAAAATATTGTTTTTATTTTGCATTTTTTTGTGTTTATTTTAAGGAATGCATATGATTGATAGTTGAGTAGATGCAACCTAGTTGGGATGTATTCAAATTATAGTGATGCATTTCTTATTTAATCACATTTATTGTATTACAAAGTTTAATTATAATAAAATGTTTGGAGAAAATTTAGTGTGACCCCATGCGTTTGGAGAAAATTTAGTGGGACCCAAAAGTTGTATAACTCATTAATAGACACTTATATTCGGGGATTCGGATCGGGTGACGGGGTGGAGCGGGGCGGGGATGGATCGGGGAACGGATTCGGAGTGGATTCGGGGCGGGGACATGCCTATCTCCACCCACTACCCGGTCCCCAAACATTTTCAAAAAAAATCCTCATATCCTATTCAATCTCCAAACAGATCTCCATATTGCCGATCCGTTCGGATCAGAGATCGGATTCGAATGAGTTGGAGGAAATGACCAACTCTACGGGGCTATTTAAGCACTTATCATGATTTCTTCTACAGGGGACGCTTCATTATTACAATCTCAATCAACATCACATATGAATTGCCACATTAAAAACCTTTCATTGCAAGACTATTATTTAGCCTGATGCGATTGTGACTGAAAAAGGAAGTTTTATTTTTCGCGAAAAGCAAAAAAGAAAAGATTTTATTTATGGGAATCGAAAAAAAATTTACTACGAAAAGATTTTGAAACTTTTACAACTCTCTCAATGTAAAAAAAAAAAAAAAAAAACTTTACGCAACCAAATAGCAAGCTGAAAATATGCCAGATTAAATAAAAATAGTAAAATTTATAAACTTGTTTTCGACAATCACGAGAAATGGAATTGGTCAGAAATTGATAAATTATGTTTTCGATAATCCATTTTCCGCCGTTTGAAGTATAATGTTGATACAAATTGCTCACAGTTACAAGAAATTGAATTGATGAATTTCGATGACCAATTGAATTGATGAATTTCGATGACCATGAGAAATTGCTCACAGTTACAAGAAATATTGAATTGATGAATTTCGATGACCATGAGAGATCTTGGGAGGTGTTTCGGAGCCTCGTTTTCAGATTTTCATTTTCAACTTTTTGGATTTTTGGCTTTGTAGATTATTATGGTCCGAATGGATTTTGAATCTAATAAAATATTAAAAAAAAATGTACAGAATGCATTTTGCAACAGAAGTAGTTTGTAGAGATATGTGCAAAATAAATTTTGTAGGTCTTTTTGTTAATCAAAATGTGATCAAAATGAGAATAATAAAATGAGAAGTCAAAAAGTTCATCCCACACTATTTTTGGCTTCTCCTTTCTAATGTCAAATTTTGAGAATGAGTTATTGGTTAAACCGTGTACACTTCTAAAACTTAAAAATAAGAAAAGTTGTTGGCTAAACCGTGTACACTTCTCTTCTGCCAAAATCTTTGGCACTTGTAGTTTCCCCTTACATCTACCATGTTGCCCCCATGCCATACTTGCACGAATAAAAATATTCATTTCATTTTTTGTTATAACCGGATGTAAAAACCAGTTTGTGCACATTTCGATTAATTTTGGGCCTAGAATTAAAGATCGGACAAACTTCTAGTGACCCCAAGGTTTGGAAATGCACAACACAAAATCGCTCATCGGTTGTTTGGACTAAAGATCCCGCTGGTCCGAACCAGAGAGACAACAACATTCCAAAACATCCAAGATTCGCTGGTCCAGACCAGACTTCTATTGGTCCGGACCAGAGATCCAGCAAACAACTTTTCACACCAAATTATGCATTTTTTTTTTAGATTTATGCCCGTTTTGGCATAAATGATCCGATTATTTTTTTGTCCTCATTTAATTTTTTTCATTTGATAGTTTTTCGTTGATTATTGGTTCGTCTCAACGAAAATAACCTAAAAAGTAAACAAATATGAACCATTAACGAGTTTTTTTTTTCTTTTTTGAATACATCTAAACTAGACATATTTGAAAAGTAAAAAAAAAAAATATATATTATTTAAAAGAACACTAAATACAAAAACAACATGAAGTAAAAAAATTTGGAGATATGTTTTTGAAGATGGGAAAAAAACAAAGCATAATAATATTTTTACTTTTCAAGACTAATAGGTTATAACTTTTCATAAAAGTATTTTCGGTATTCTCCCACAACTCATTGTCTTCACGTATAGTACCATAGTAGAAACTTGGACTACCCTCTCTCTCTCTCTCTTTTTTTTTTTTTTTTTTTTGCGAATGACTGGGGACTTCTCTGGGATTCTCACTTTATAAATACTGGAAACCTACTCTCTCTTCCTTGCAAATACTTGCTCATAAGCTGCTTTGCTTTCAGTTCCTCTTCTTCTTATCCCCACATCAGAGCAGATTATGGAGTTCCACTTCCACCTCCTCCTTCCTATCTTAACTTTGCTTTCCGTAAGTTTCATCACATATTCCTCCCAAATCCTGCATACAAATTAACAACCCATTTTCTTGGGATCCTGTGTTTTCCTCTCTCTCTTTCTCACACACACACACACACACACACAAAAGCACACACTTATATTTTTTTTGAACAGAAGCACACACTTATATGTCTCCATGTGTTTCTGCTGCAACCAAAAACTTAGCACTTACCACCCGTGGGCTTGTCCCAGCTGAAGGAGTCAGCCCTTACTTACAAGTGAGTAGAGTTTGACTCCTTTCCAGGGCAAGTATTACGATTTACCGGGTGGGTCGGGCCGGCAGTGGTTGCTTCAGCTCATCCGGAGGTTTACACCCTGTAGGCGGGTCCAATTAATGGCCTCCTATGAAGTGGTTCCTTTGTTAAAAAAAAAAGAAAAAGAAAACGGCACGCTTTGATTGTTGAAGTAGGAGTATCTTTTACTTTACGCTCTTAATTTGCAGAAAACACAGAAAACTTGTTTGGCAGTCAGACTTTTTTTTTTTAACGGCAAAAAAGAATTTTATTAATATCTGGAAACGGATTACAAAGATTAAAAGGAACAACGAAAATGGCATCACAATGCAAAGAGGAATCCCAACTAGGTTGACACCCCTCCAAGCGACAATCATATGCCAACGCGGACCAAAAGGGAAATAACGGGTTAACCAGAAGTCAACCAAGGTACTACTAGTGATAATAAGATAAATCAGAAAGTTGAAATTCAGAAGATTCCAAAGCCTTGGTCATTAATGTTTCCTTGATTTTCTTAGCCCAGATCCTCACTTCATGAACGAATTCCTTTGAACAAATGCAGAGCAGCTAGTGGAAAATCCAACTGAACCCAAACAAGCCCATAAAAGCAACAGTGACCAAAGAAACCCAACACCAACGCCTAACACCCCAAACCCAGACAGACACACCAAAGAACAAGTTGAATTAAGCTCCCTTTCAGAATACTTTTCAAAACTTCTTTTCGAGTGACTCGAAAGTGATTTCGCTTCAAAATGAACATTTGGGGCCTTTTTTAATTTTATGTTATTATTTTTTCACTCATATAATCTGCTTAAATTAAAGAGTTCATTTTTTTTTTGTTTTGTTACGTACAGGTAGCTTTGGTGGCAAGCCAAGCAGCAGCTGATGATGTATCTCCAGATGCTTATTGGAAATCGGTTTTGCCAAACACTCCCATGCCCAAGGCTGTCAAGGACAGTCTTCGCAACGGTAATTTCGTCTCATAAGCTTAATTCTTCATTTACTGAAATTCTCATGCCAGACTGAGTCCAAAGGGCTAATTATTCAGTGCTCCCAAAGTACCACGTGACCGTGCTTCAGGACATTTCAACACCGTCCATGCGTCCATGCATGCTCGTGGGATCTATGTCTAAGTGTATGGAGCTCACCTATTAAATATATGGTGATGGAATGATTTGGAGTATCCCATGACCGTGCCCTTGAGCTACTGAATAATTAGTCCTTGGAATGCTATTTCCGCACTCTTTCTCGCGTGTGATATATTCTGTTTTCATTTACGTGAAATTACAAAATTGTCTTTTTTTTTTTTTTTTTTGGTGTGTGTATAATAAAATAAAGTATGAGATTATAAAGAGTGGTTTTTTTCCACTTTCCATCTTGTATACTGCAGCTCCTCTTTGTTTTCATTCTGTAAATTTACAACCTTACCCTTTAAATTACTCCTTTTATTTATTTTCACACATGTAAAGACAAGATTGCAATTTTACGTGAACACAAACGGTAGGAAAATCTAGGTTCGCAGATTTTAAATTCTTTTAAATTTACAACCTTACCAGCTATATTTTACTATCCCCACCCCGATTCCCAAACCCCACCCCCGTCTCCGTCCCCATCCTGGCCTCGATCCCCAATGGGAATTATTTTTTCTCCTCTATCCCCGCCCCAAACGGGGAATAGGGATCCAAAGAGGGGATTTGGAGAAATTTGGATGACAACTCTGGGTTATACTTTAGTACCAGTTGAAAACTCAAAGGCATAAAATAACATACATAGTAATTCACCAAATTCACCAGCTTCCTTCCTGACTTAGCATAAACATGAGATATTCAGTTAGGGCTATTCCAAACTCATCCAGCATATATCAAAATTCTAGAATTCATCCAAAATGTGAGAGAGAGAGAGAGAGAGAGAGAGAGAAAGAAAGAGAGAGTGCCTGGTGTGAGGCTACAGTTTGAGATGAGAAATGAAAGGAGTCGTTTGTAAGTTATAATATATACAATACTAACTTCGAAACGTAAATAAAACCAGGGATTCAGGGACGGATAGAATTCGGGCGGGGATACACCTGTCCACACCACCTCTAACCCAATCCCCGAAATTTTTCAAAAACAATCTCCATATCCTATCCGAATCCCCGAACAAATCTTCAAAACGCCGATCCATTCAAACCAGAGATTGGATCAGATTCGAACGGGTTCGAGGAAATTGCCATCCCTACCCATGAGTGAGCCAAATTTTTGTGGGTGCTCTGAAGGTACCTTTTCCGTATTGTAAAATGAATAGTACTATGAATACAACTTTAAAACGCTCCTGCCACAACTCCATATTTAGAGTTGTTCGATGCACGTGGTCCTAATAATATTGAACGACTTCTGATGCATATATTTGCGTCCAGAATTTTGTTTTAATTTGTCTTCCTAGACTTTTTGATGTAAAATCATGGCAGCATACAATGAAGTGTGCCTGTCAGCGGTAGACTTTGAGTGATCTTTCTCCAAGAATTTGCGAAATCTCAGTAGACTTTGTTGTAAAATCTCAGTGTACATCTCAGTAGACTTTGTTGTAAAATCATGGCAGAATACAATGAAGTGTGCATGTCAGCAGTAGACTTTTTGTTGTAAAATCGTGACATGGTGTCTTTGTGTGTTTACTTGATTATCTTTCGTGCTGGTGTTTGCAAACCTTGTGTTACATTTTCTTTCTGGAGGTGTTCCACTAAGCTAGTTTTTTTGAATAAACTGACTTTTCACGGTTTTTTATGTGATGTATTGTGAGAGAATGACCTGCCTCGGTTTTTGGGGAAAAAAACAGTTTTTTGTTAGTGGAAAGTTGCTTGATTTTTTTTCTTGCTGTGGAGGCGTGTCTACTTCGTTTTCCAATAACCATAATTCTTCCAGTATTTTATTTCAAGAATTTGCGAAATTGATATGAAAATCTCAAATAATCAAGATTTAATACACATAAACAATATTTTTGCCTAATCTTTTCGTATTAACAATGATTTCTGTGGTCATTTTATTTTAGAGAGAAAACCAACCATTTTCTCTCAGAATTTCAATAGTTTTCCTGTCCAAGCTATTTAATTCCTTTGTAAGGCTTATTCATCTCTCTTTGTGAAATATTGATTATTACTGAAATCAAAAAAACATCTTTTTGCGTTCAAATAACGTATTTCACCCTCTGATCCTACTTTAATCAAATTAGAGGTTGTTCCGGTTTTCACCAGCTTATATATTGGTTTATTGACTTATTTGGCTTTTTGTATTGATGTATGTGAGGGTAATAATCTATCTCGTAAAATGTAAAAATCCAAATGAACCAATAAGAACAACCCCTTAAATGTAAAACTAAGCACAAATTTAACTGTAATGCACTATAACATCCAGGCAATTGTTCCTAATCTTTCGTCCTAACTTCGCAGAGAAGCAGGGAACCAAGGTCGGGCTCGACGGTGAAGGCGGTGTCACCGTTATCGCGGGACCCAAGGGAAAGCCAGTGTACGTCGGAGTTGGACCGTATCCGTATTATCACAGCCCATTCGTCTACAAATATGCAGCTACTGAGACCCAAATACATGATAATCCTAATGTAGCTCTTTTCTTCTTGGAAAAGGACCTGAAAAGAGGGGCAAAGATGAACCTGCATTTCACCAAAACCACCAATGCCGAAACCACTTTCTTGCCTCGTCAGGAGGCCGATAAGATTCCCTTTTCGTCCGAGAAAATGCCCGAAATCCTTGACCACTTCTCTGTGAAACCCGACTCAAAGGAAGCCGAGGTATGTTCGTATTTGTAATTTATCGTTCAATTGACTTTTATTGGATAAACTTGAATTGATGTATTGTAAAAGAGTGATTTGTCTCGTAAAACGCAATAAATTAGTTTCGTCAAGTGACAACAAATCGATTTTACTGCTAGATGACTGAAAACATATAATTTTTGTTTGCTCTTGATGACCAAGGTAATGAAAAAAACCATCAAAGAATGCGAAGAGCCCGGGATCAAAGGAGAGGAGAAGTACTGCGCGACTTCGTTGGAATCGATGGTCGATTTCACCACCTCTAAGCTTGGAAAAAACGTTCAACCAATTTCCACTGAGGTAGAGAAAAAGCCTAATAAATTGGAGGAGTATCGTGTTTCAGGAGTGAAGAAAATGGGAGGTGAAAAAAGTGTGGTGTGCCACAAGCAGAACTACGCCTACGCCGTGTTCTATTGCCACAAGTCCACCACCACAAAGGCATATGTGGTTTCTTTGGTTGGCATCGATGGGATGAAAGCTAAGGCAGTGGCCGTGTGTCACACCGATACGTCGGCTTGGAATCCGAAGCACTTGGCTTTCCAAGTGCTTAAGGTGAAACCGGGGATGGTTCCTGTTTGCCATTACCTTCCTGAGGATCATGTTGTCTGGGTTCAGAACTAGATTTCTCCTAAAAAAAGAATCAGCGTATCTGTTAGTTTGATTCCGTCTGTTTGTTTCATTGTGGTTTGCATTGTAATTATCTGATGTTATACTCAGACACTAGTCATATATAATATGTATTTGTATGTAATTACTGTCGATCGTAGCACATATGCTTTTGCATATAGTCTGCTGCATCATGTTATTCAGTAATATTATGTATTTTTTTTGGATAAATAAATATTATTATTAATATTATGTATTTTGTTCATAGTATTCCATTCTCTCCCCAAAAAGAAGTGTTTCCATGGAATTCGCTGCAAGAATAGATGTTGTGTAGCAATCACAATAGGAATAAGTGGGCTGGACATGGTGGTGGTGAACCACGCTTGCCTTTTCTTTTAATTTCTTTTTATTTTTGCTCTTTGGACGAAGGGTGAAGTAATCGAAAAAATTTGTGATTTTTACATCAGTTCCCACCCAGTTTTTTTCCTCTAGTCACCTCCATTTTCAATTTTTTGGGGTTAATTCAGGATCCAAAAAATGATTGGAATCGTTCTTTTTGATCAACTCGTCGAGAAGAGTCAAGCAACAAAAATCAGTTCAATAGGAGTTTGTTTGATACATGAGCAAATAATATTAGTGAGGGAAAAAAAAGCAAAATGTTGTTTGAAACTTTAAATGGTTTTTTTTTCCTGCACAAACACGATTCAATCGTGTATCAAATGAACTCTAATCAAACTGATTTTTTGAAGTGCTTACTCTGCTGAATGAGTTAAAAAAAATGAGCAATTTTTTTTTTTCACAAACACGATTCGGTGATGTATGGAATGAACTCTAATCGAACTGATTCTTGGAGTGCATACTTCTCGATGAGTTCTAAAAAATGAACTGTAGGGGTCCGGATACGCTGAGCACCAGTAATGATCCATGGTTGTACGCATTTGACGAATGAGATACCTCCAGGAAGTCACCGAAAGGTTACCTAAGAGGGACTCTTTGGAAGAGCGCTGCGTTTTGATCAAGCATATTCGTCAGGAGTAAAAGAGGGGCTTCGGCCCACCGTCTCGTGAATTCGCCGAGATGCTTACTATACCAAATTTATTTGCGGTCTTGCAGAGTTAATGATGCAGGAGCTCGGTATACGACCGAGGGATTGTTCATGCTACAACCGATTCAAGAGTGTCGGAGGTGTGCCGAAGAATCGTAGCCAAAGGCTGACTCAGCAAGGGCTTTAATGCTGCATGTGCGTGTAACAAACCGTGATCATGACGAGTGACGTCACCCGAACAGTTACGACACGTGTCATGACCTTATTGGAGTCATGTGCTCGCATCATATTCTCTCGAGCTCATCACGATGACGTCAGCCGAGCGGTTAAGTCACGTGACGATCACGATTGTACTTGGAGAGCAAGTCAAGGCTCACCTATAAAAGGTAACCTTCATCAGAGATTTGAGGTACACACACTCTCTCTCACAAACCCTAGATCTACATTTCGCACTTCGTCTTCTTCACATACTTACTTGACCGTCGGAGGGCCGTTCTGGACTCTACGATCCAGTACGGTGCTAACGCGGGTGTTGAAGCGTGCATGATCTAAAGCTCTGATTGAAGGGAGGTTCAACGTCAACGATCACCACCGGCTAGAAGAACTGTTTGAGAAAGAGCAGCTCCACATGAACGATTCCTATTATTTTTTGAGATCTGGAATGAATCCAAAAAATTCTAAAATCTGGAGGGGGACTAGTGCGAGGAAAAAAAAACTGGTCGAGATTAAAGGGTGACCTAAATCAAGATTCTCTCAATGTGATTTTCTAATGTAATTTTCATGTGATGTAGAAACTCAGATTTCCAAAGTTCATTTCTCATTAATTCTCACCATCCCATTCATTATGTTTTGGCACCACTTAGCTTAGATTATAAAATAACCCATAAGAGATTAAAGGGTTAGTTTTGCAATAAAAGATAGATGGAAAGTTATTGATATAGTAAAGGGCATATAAGTCATTAGTCATTAGAAGCAAAAACAATTAGTGTTTTGGCAGGAACAATATTGGTTTTGGCATTATCAGTTGCCAATAAATTATGTAGGTCTTTTTGTTAATCAAAATGAGAATAATAAAATGAAAAGTCAAAAAGTTCATCTCACACTACTTTTGACTTCTCCTTTCTAATGTCAAATTTTGAGAATGAGTTATTGGTTATTGTGTTTTGAGTTTGAGCAAGCCAAACATCTAAAACTTAAAAATAAGAAAAGTTGTTGGCTAAACCGTAGTAGTACTACGGTAGTACACTTCTCTTCTGACAAAATCTTTTGCACTTGTAGTTTCCCCTTATATCTACCATGTCCCCATGCCATACTTGCACGAATAAAAATATTCATTTCATTTTTTGTAATAACCGGATATTAAAACCAGTTTGTGCACATTTCGATTGATTTTGGGCCTAGAATTAAAGGTCGGACAAACTTCTAGTGGCCCTAAAGTTTGAAAATGCGCAGCACAAAATCGATCATCGGTGGTTCAGACCAAGATCCCGCTGGTCCAAACCAGAAAGACAACAACATTTCAAAACATCCAAGACTCGTTGGTCCAGACCAGACTTCTGTTGGTCCGGACCAGACTTCTGTTGGTCCGGACCAGAGATCCAACAAACGGTTTTTTACACCAATTTTCGCATTTTTCTTCGAACGTCTTGAATTCAAGGCATATCTCCAACATGTTTGAACCTCACCGTGTACCTAATGATTAAAATTTACACGTGTTTAGCATGCTTATGAAGGAGAGTCTGGCTACACATGAGGGGCGCGTTGAGATATAAAGAAGAAAGTTGTCATTCTCTTTAACATGTAATTTAAATAAACTTTTAGATAAGTTGGTGGTTAATAATTTAATATCTGTAATTTCTTTCGTAATCAAAATAAAAATGCATGCATTCGTGGAGTCAGAAACACAGTACTCCCTCGTTTCAAAAAGTTGATTCCTCCTAAGGTAAATAAGAAACTAATTTTATGGGATGAAGGGAGTAGTAAACTGTTCGGGATTTTTAACCATGTTGACTGGCCTAAATAGGCCACACATCATGTTGTTCATAGGTTCATCTCGTTGGTTCTTCCAGAAAATTGTGACCCATATCATTTTTTGGCATTGTAGGAAGTCTCTGTCGAATTTTGGGAAATTTACTCCAATAGAGCCAAAGTCGTCTCCTACTTTAACCTACCACGGCCAATGGATTACTTGAATCACTTAATATACCACACAAATGTTGATATTGGGAAATAATTATACTTCGCTAAATTTGACTTGAGAAATACAAGTATTCACCATTGGAGATGCTCTTGGAGAACCATAATTCGAAAAAGTAAACGCTGACTACTATCCTTGGGACGATGGATAATATGTAAAATGTGTATTGATATTCTGAAAATAAGGTCGGGTTGGACGACATACATCTTGCTTGATCCCACCACCACTAGAGATTGGAGCTATATAGAATCTTTCTTCGAAATATTGATGTCCACAAACCTGTATTATTATCTGGTACGAAATTTGTGTTAAAATTTTAACTCATTTAGCATTATATATTGAAAATACTACTCTGTTAAAGCTTTTACTTCCTTCAGGGGTTTTGAACATTTCGACAACATTTTTCCACTCATCAATTTTTTGTGTCATGTTTCGGGTCGTGTCGGGTTCGTGTTGTTAAGTCACGTAAAAAGTCCTACTTTTAGCTAAAATTTTGTTTTTTTTTACTTGACAGTTCATCAAACTAATGTCTAATGTATAAAATTACTCATTAAAATCTTTATTTTTAGCTCATTTATATAGATTTATTTTATTTTTCGTGTCAAGCATGCCCACCCATAATTTCAAGAAAAAATGCACTAATTGCAATTAAATTAAAATTGGAAGTTTTTTTTTTATTTATGCATGTTTTGGCATAAATGATCCGAATATTTTTTTGTCCTTATTTAATTTTTCATTTGATAGTTTTTCGTTGATTATTGGTTCGTCTCAACGAAAATAACCTAAAAAGTAAACAAATATGAACCATTAATTAATGAGTTTGTTTTGCTTTTTTGAATACATCTAAACTAGACATATTTGAAAAGTATAAAAAAAAAATCAAATATTATTTAAAAAAACACTAAAGATGAAAACAACATGAAGTAAAAAAAATTGGAGATAAGTTTTTGTGAAATATGAAGTAACAACATGAAGTAAAAAAACACTAAAGAGAAAACCAACCATTTTCTCTCAGAATTTCAATAATTTTCCTCTCCAAGCTATTTAATTCCTTTGTAAGGCTTATTCATCTCTCTTTGTGAAATATTGATTATTACTGAAATCAAATGGGGGAGAATATCATCTTTTTGCCGTTCAGAAAACGTATTTCACCCTTTGATCCTAATTTAATCAAATTAGAGGTTGTTCCGGTTTTCACCAGCTTATTGGTTTATTGACTTATTTGGCTTTTTGTACTGATCTATGTGAGGGTAATAATCTATCTCGTAAAATGTAAAAAGCCAAATGAACCAATAAGTTGGAACAACCCCTTAATGTAAAACTAAGCACAAATTTACACGTAATGCACTATAACATCCAGGCAATTGTTCCTAATCTTTCGTCCTAACTTTGCAGAATTGATTGATGGCACAGTCGATGTAGGCAAGTATGGCGTAAACGTCAACGCTGGGAAAGGCAAGCCGAGCAGCGGTACCAACGTGAACGTGGGGGGAAAAGGCGTCGGAGTGGACACCGGAAAGCCGGGAACCAAGATCGGGCCGGGTTGGTAAAGGCGGTGTCACCGTTACCGCCAGACACAAGGGAAAGCCAGTGTATGTCGGAGTTACACCGGGTCCAAGCCCATTCCTCTAGAAATATGCAGCTACTGAGACCCAAATACTGTTGGAAAAAAAATATTTTGATTATAATATTTATTTTATGTGAATGGAAATTGAAATGATTTAGAGTTATATCTTTTTAGTGGCACCTGTTCGCTGTGGACGGACGCGTCCTTTCGTGAACAGATGTGTCTCTTCACCCTGGTGACTATTCGTAGAGTCACCAGTTTGCCTATATATATGACATCTTTCATTCATTTTAAGAGGTTGTTAATTTTCTACACTTTCATTAAGAGTCTTTTCATTGGAGAGAGTACAAACACAAGTTTGGTTCGCCTACCGAACAGATTGGAGTGCTACTTCCGTTCGGTGAAGATCAAGTAGTGCTGGGAGATAGACGTTCATGCAAACCGTAAGCACCGTAGTGGGGGCGAATCTGTCTTAAGTACAGAGTGTTATACACTCGCCTTGATCACCATCTCATTCTCATTGATTTACAGGTTTTGCGTTCTGATTTAATCGCATTAATATTTTCAATTTTATCATAAAAAGTAAACATATTTCCAACAATCTTAAGACAGAATTATTTACTTTTTGTGTATGTCTTTGTTCCTCGATTTCTTGGAATTTTGTTACAAGTGAACTGATTTCCAATTTGAAACGATGAATATAGAAGTGGTTCTAGAACTCGATACTTTCTTCGCATCGAGTGAGACGCTGGATCGGCAAAAATATTGCCAATGGAATAACATGGACTTAAATGCATTTTTACTGAGTGATCTATTTGTTGTCACTTCTATGTTTTATTGTGTTCTGTATATCTAATTGATGTTTGTTAGATATGTATGACAAAGATGTTAGATATGTATGAACTTAATTAATTCTTTGTTAAGTTCGTGGGCTGAAAGGAGAATAATGACATTTGTTAGTTTCTTTTTGACCGTTTGTGTATCAGTTATGGTTTTGATAAGTTGCAACAGTTTGGTACGGTTTTTATTTGGTGCCGTTTGGTCGCAGGGGTGTGGGCAAGTTAGTTAAAGTTTTAACAGTAGCTTTTGTTCGGGACATTTGTAACGGTTCGGAACGGTTGCCTCTTAGCCTTATATATATTATATCCTTTCCCCCTTTTTGAACTAAAACAGTATTAGTGTTTTCTGAGAGTTCATTTTAGGACGCATCAGATAGATCTCTTTGTCTTCTTTTTGTGCATTTTGCCAACGTTGATTTCGAATTGATTTGAGTGGCTTGTTTTTGTCAATATGCCTTCGGAAATTCCTTTGAACATTATCCGACTTTCTGCTCCTTTTGTCCCACCATTCGACATAGTAATGGGAAGTTCTTCATCACCATTGAGTCCCGATGACTATATATGGTTTGACGAGTGGAAAAAAGTCTTCGCAATGCGAGGACTACTGGATGTAAACCAACCGGTTTATATTGATATCTCTTCTGATGAAGAAGACCAAGTTGTGGAAGAGGAACCGAATGGCAATGTTGCACATTATTTGGTTGCGGATGATTTGGTTGAAAATTCCTATGAAACTGTAAAGGACACTACTGAGAATTATATGGTTGACATGATATGTAACTTTCTTTTGCATGAAATCACTCAGTAGAAAAATCCATGTTGCCTACAAGTATTATTGCATCTCTATTTGTAATTAGATACGGCTTCCGTGATTAGTTCTTGCGTGTAATTGCTACATAAATACATAAAAAAAAGTGGCTTCGTGCATGAAATCAGACTGAATGATATATTTATGTATTGCATACGTTCATGCGGGTATTTTTTTTTTTTTTTGGATTGGTACTCCTTTTCACATTTCTCTATTTATTGCACTGATTCGACAATACGTGTTACTACTAGAGAATGGACACTATGGTTGGTTAGTACTTTGTAAGTATCTTTTTGGGAACCAACACATTAATTGAGAAATTTCCTGCTTGCTTTTGAATAGACTAAACTTTCTGTAATGTGTCAAATAGTTTAAAAACTTCCATGTGACTTTGAATGTGTGTTCAGTACTTCAGTCTATGTAGCACCGGTTGAGAAACAGTTTGTGAGTAGAGATGATTCCGCAAGGCATTGCTAAATCTCTATTCCGCCAGTAAAGATAATTTGAAAATGGTTTTGACACACTGATTTCGGGCTTGAATCTTATAAGAAAATTTCAATTGCTTTTGACAATTTATCTCTGAAAGCTACCTTCGAAGAGTTTGGTTTATGGGTTTCATGAGCACTGACCTTTCCTTTCCTATAGAAGTCGTTATTATTTTGATTGGGTGCCCATTTGGGTACTATCCATAAGGGGAAAAAAAAAAATAAAATAAAATAAAAATGCAGTCGTGTATGTATGCTCCGATCAAGAAAGACAACGGTTGGCGGTCACCGTTTTGTTATATTTCTTCTTGGACGGTTGTGGATGTCCCACCATTTGGTTCTGGTAAGAGTATTCCCACCATTTGGTTCATGCCTATTTTAATTGATTTAGTAGACAAACTCGTTGACACCCGCGCGTATTGTTCATTTGTTGTAATTGGTGCATTGGTTTGACTTGCTCTTTTATGGTGTTAACAATGTTTGTGTTTGTTCGTTACACCGATTAGATTTTGAAATGGTAACTTCCGGTTAATATTTTTCCAAAAGCCATACTAACGGTTAGATTTTTATCCGCGCGTGTGCCTCTATATTCGGTCTCGGAAAGGTGTGACCTTAAGGGAAAAAGGAAAAAAAAATTGTCACCACGTTTTATATGTGAAGGTCTGTGACTCTTGGGATTAAACCAGGAGGTGTGACTCTCTTATATGTCACCATGTTTTGTATACGAAGATGTGACCTTTGATATATAACCAAAAGGTGTGACCATTGGAGTTGTATCAAAAAAATGCGACCCCTTAGGTTCAACTAAGGAATACGACGGTCGATTACCGGGGAAGGACCACATATTCCCCGCAAGGCAAAGGGTCTATTTCTTGTGGTCAACTAATTTTTGTCCAAAGAGTATTTTGACCTAAGTTTTATTGCCTATTGAAATGGTTCGTGCAATCAGTTTTATGGGTGAATTGAAAATTGTCTCCAAAATTAACCATTTGATTGGTTGTATTTTTTGTCCTATATTGGATAAATAAATAAATTTTTAGTGTTTGGAAATTGGAGGATTTACTTCCTGTCATGCCGCACCGGGCCGGACAGTTTAAGGTTTGGAGAGGTTTTCAGTAATTCCCTCCCAAAGGGTTTTTAGTGAAACTTGTGTTGGAATTGGTTCATAAACCAATAAGTGGCAAAATAAAATAAGAGTTCATGTTGCAATGCTCAATAGCAGTGGCATCAGAACTCAGAAGGGAAAATGATGGGTTGCTTCCGTTTACACTAATTCCGACAGTGGCGTCTGTTTGGCTAAGACCACTTCCTACAGTTGTATTATTTTTCCCGCGCCAATCCAAAGTCCAAATAGTCAACGTAATGGCTAGGGCTACTGATTTGGAAATAAAATCCACGTTTAGGATTTAATGCAAGGACAAACTTGTGGTGAATCATTTGTTTTAACTCCAGGTAATGGGTTGGTTAAAAGGGCCACTTTTACTTGGAATAGTTTGGTATCCAAATATTAATTTGAAATGATACATATACTTGCATGTTGCATTCATCATAAAATCATGAAAATATGAGTATAGAGATACTCAATATTGAACGAGGTCCTCGATGTGGGGGTTGTTCTTGCCGACGTCTCTTGAAACACAAGAGATGAAAAGAGAGTTTTGACATTTGTTTGTATCATGTCATAAACTATGGAAGTCATTCAGTTAAATTCTGAATTGATTTCAGAATTGTGGGGGAAGTGTTATGTATAATTTATTTTCACAAAGTGAAACTATTTGTTGCACTGTTGGAGATGTCCAACTATACTTGAAGAGTAAAGTATTATGATATGAGTATCAAAAATTAATTAAAACTGTTGGAGATGTCCAACTATACTTGAAGAGTAAAGTATTATGATATGAGTATCAAAAATTAATTAAAGTATTAGAATCCAAGGGTGGATTTAATTTTACATTTGGAGTGCAATAGTGATTTGGAAATCCTCATGTGTGTGTAGCATGGTCTACAATGGAGTCTGATCAACTCATTATGATAGACAAAAGCTAATAAGTAGAGTGGCTAAGCCATCTCTTAGAGGATATTCCAATGTGGTTAATTCTGTGCCAGGATTTATAATACGACGACCATCGGTAGTTGGAAAGGCATAGAGCACCACGAAGAACGGTAAGTCTCGATATTATAGACTTGCACCGTTAAACATTTGTTTTCGCTAAAGAATCAGTTAACGAAATAAATGTAGTGACATTTTTTGGTGGTCACAAATATGTTTGAGTAAAATACAAGTATGAGTAAATAGTTATGACATTGATACCTGTCCGGACTTAAAAACAATCATGTCAAACTATAGGTGATTATGTGAATATTCTAGATTATCACATAATTGTGGGGGAAGTGGTGCTTTTTTGCAAATAACTCGTTTTTTGCAAGTAACTCATACGTAGCTTTTTGAAAATTACTCATACGAGTAATTTAATTAATTCTGTGCTAAAAAATTTTGCAGATCATTCTTTGATTGGTGTTCATAAGTTTGACACTCAACGTTAGAAAGGCACAGGATAGTATGGTAAGTCCTAACGTGATAATTGCAGACGCAATACCATACAACACTTTGTTCTCAATTGAAATTAGCACCTTTGAAGGTCAATAATGAAATACGGATCCGTTAACCAAATGGTTTTGACCAGAGAACAAATGATCATCGAGGGGAATGGGTTTAAAGCCTACCAATTAAAAGCCTCTATAACGGCAACCCAACCTAACTGACTGGAGATCCCAAGATCTAGGTTCAACGGGACAACCGAGTTATATGAGACTTAGGAGTATCACTAAAGAGATATATCTCTCCAACTCATTCCTATGGTGAAACAGTGATGCCTGCAGCGATTTAGGTTAAGTTTTAACTTTTAATGATTCTTATATCTTGGTAAATCCAAGTGGGGTATATTGCAGGATACTCTTAATAAGAGATCACCTATGTGAGTGTGAAGTGGGCCGCTTCTATGAGAATTTTAAGGCTGAATTCTTTAAAAAACACTCTCTGAAACCAGTCACGTGTTCCAGGGCCAAAATGGGCACAACCGTAAGAACCAACTGTGTTTGGAAAGATTCTGTGTGTTGACTATTGTCTTGGCTTACACAAACGGCTGAACAGTTCAAGACATCGCGTTCACTGGTTAGCTAGTAAGTCCGATAGTTATTCACAAGGCGAGGTTCAAAGCCAAAAGCTACCTAACCCCATGCAGGAAATTTCCACATGTACTCTCTCTGTTGTTTGCATTGTTTTTGCATTTATTATCGAGTCAATTTCATTCATGTGGGGGATTGTTGGAAAAAAAATATTTTGATTATAATATTTATTTTATGTGAATGGAAATTGAAATGATTTAGAGTTATATCTTTTTAGTGGCACCTGTTCGCTGTGGACGGACGCGTCCTTTCGTGAACAGATGTGTCTCTTCACCCTGGTGACTATTCGTAGAGTCACCAGTTTGCCTATATATATGACATCTTTCATTCATTTTAAGAGGTTGTTAATTTTCTACACTTTCATTAAGAGTCTTTTCATTGGAGAGAGTACAAACACAAGTTTGGTTCGCCTACCGAACAGATTGGAGTGCTACTTCCGTTCGGTGAAGATCAAGTAGTGCTGGGAGATAGACGTTCATGCAAACCGTAAGCACCGTAGTGGGGGCGAATCTGTCTTAAGTACAGAGTGTTATACACTCGCCTTGATCACCATCTCATTCTCATTGATTTACAGGTTTTGCGTTCTGATTTAATCGCATTAATATTTTCAATTTTATCATAAAAAGTAAACATATTTCCAACAAATACATGATAATCCTAATGTAGCTCTTTTCTTCTTGGAAAAGGACCTGAAAAGGGGGGCAAAGATGAACCTGTATTTCACCAAAACCACCAATGCGGAAACCACTTTCTTGCCTCGTTAGGAGGCCGATAAAATTCCCTTTTCGTCCGAGAAAATGCCTGAAATCCTTGACCACTTCTCTATGACACCCGACTTAAAGGAAGCCGAGGTATGTTCGTATTTGTGATTTATCGTTCCAATTGGCTTTTATTGGATTAACTTGAATTCATGTATTGTGAAAGAATGACTTGTCTCGTAAAACGCAATAAATCAGTTTCGTCAAGTGACAACAAATCGATTTTATTACTAGATGACTGAAAACATCTAATTTTGTTTGCTCTTGATGACCAAGATAATGAAAAATACCATCAAAGAATGCGAAGAGCCCGGGATCAAAGGAGAGGAGAAGTACTGTGCGACTTCGTTGGAGTCAATGGTCGATTTCACCACCTCTAAGCTTGGAAAAACGTTCAGCCAATTTCCACTCAGGTAGAGAAAAAGACTAATAAATTGATGGCATCGATGGGACGAAAGCTAAGGCAGTGGTTGTGTGTCACACTGATACGTCGGATTGGAATCCGAAGCACTTGGCTTTCCAAGTGCTCAAGGTGAAACCGGGGACGGTTCCCGTTTGCCATTACCTTCCTGAGGATCATGTTGTCTGGGTTCGAACTAGATTTCTCTCCTGGAAATAGAATCAGCGTACTTGTTAGTTTGATTCCGTCTGTTCGTTTTATTGTGGTTTGCATTGTCATTATCTGATGCTATACTCAGACACTAGTCATATATAGTATGTATCTGTATGTAATTACTGCCGATCCCAGCACATATGCTTTTGCATATATTCTGCTTGTAGGTGATGGTTCTTGTTATCGCCAAATAATGATGAGCTGGAGAGGTATGGATAGTCAACAGTAAAGACACAATATAAGAAGGAGAATAGGGTGGTCTAGAGAAAGGGTGAAGAATAGAGCAGGTGTGCACAGAAAGGACTAAGGCAGTGGATTGCTCTCAGTCTAATCCGTGATACGCTTGGTGACCTAGGAGATGGAGACCGATTTGCAGAGAGAATGTTCTCCTCTCAATCAGTGATTTCCCCTTTCTCTCTCTAGAATGACATATGCTCTGCCAAGATTTCACCAACCCCTGGGCATTAATAGGGAATGTCCCATATTTATAGGCACCCTGGACCAATGATGAGGTGCCAGACTGTCATCCTATAATATGATAACACATGTCCTTTTCGTACAACCTGACCGCACGGGTGACGTCATCACCGCGCAGGTGTCCCGCGCTGTGACAAGCCATTGCCCCGCGCAGCGATCCTCTCATTCTTAGCCACCAAGCCACTAGATCTCCCTTATTCCCGTGAGGGCATGGTCGTGACCTGTTCGGTCGCGCCTATACCGCAGCCAAGCCTCAGGGAGCCCCCGGGGTCCTGCCTTCAGACCGCAGCAGGTATGATTACCTGAGCTAAATCAGACTAGCTTCTTGCGTTCTCACCCACGTTCTGGGCCGCGCTAGCCGTTTGGGCCATGGGCTTTTCTCCTGTTCGGATGGCCCATGGTTATCCAAGCACCGCCCTTACTGGGCTTTTGAGTGCGCGTCGCGAAGGCGCTTTGCACGAGAGGGTCCCGCGCCAGTGGCCCCCTCCATGCGAAGACTTGTGCCTGCGTCAGTGGCCCCACCGCGCGGATCCCTCCGTGGTGAGTGCCACGTGTCACGCGGGAACAGTGTCACCTGTGTGACACATGTCATGATCTCAATGGTGGGTCAACGTTGACTTTAGTCAACGAGGGGTCTCGCGCTGACCTCCCCTACACTGCGGAATCATGTTTTTTTTTTTATTTCTTTCCCTAGTTATATTACAGACATAACCCACCTTCTTTATTTTCTCATTTAGGTATCTTATAACAGTTTTGAAATGTTATTTTCTTCCAAATATGAAGAATATCGAGAATAAAATTAGATGCTAGACAAATTGTATATATTTTTTATATGAAGAGCTATAATTGGCATCTTAATGGTTATTTATTATGCCAGATTATAAAAAGGATCAATAAAGATAAAATAGAGGGAGGTTGATGGATGGGGATGAGAGGACAAACACAATCCAAAAAACAGTCTGGTCTTTCATTTTGTTAGATATGTATATCATTCTACTCATGTGCAGAGATTAAAAAAAAAAAAGAAGATTGGAAGACTATTCTAGATTCTTTGATGACCATTATTCGACTGAAAACCAACAAAGGGTCCATGTTGAAAGGTTTAGATGGTTTAAGGTGGTCAAGTGCCATTTTTTTAGTTTAGGAGGTAATTTGATGAATTGTGATAGTTTAGGGGAGAAGATGTAATTAAGTGAAGAATCAAAATGAAGCCTTTCAAGCTAAGAGTCTTTTTTTTTTTTTTTCTCGAAATTGTTGAAGTTATGCCAAACAAATTTTGGGGAGCCTGTTGTGCCCTAAGGACAGCAGGACTAGTTGCGCTACCAAAATAGAATCTATCACAAGTCAAAAAATTTGAGGAGCTCGATGAGTACGTAGGACATCCCTGCAAAAATTTAGTTGATTGAATACCATTATACCACCGATAATAATCTCATGGTCTAATGTAAATTTAGCTGAAAATGATATTTTTGAAGAAAATTCTTCCCAGAACAACGTGGTTTGATCCCTGAGCTTTTTTGTGGTTTTAATAATTGGGTGTCCTGGCCAGTTTGTGCTCACCTCAACTAATCTCAGGGCCCTAAATTAACGACAAGACAAATCTTTAATGGCCCCAAGATTTGAAACGTTTTGTCGTCATGAGATTAGACTTTTCGTCCTCTTCGGAGGCACTTAGGCCCTTTGGTTGCTGTCTCATTCAGCCAAATGCCTCAGGATTCTTTGATCCTTGGGTTATTGAAGTCTGATAAACTTAATTGTTTGCAAATATAAGTTATTCATGTATCGTCCTCTACAAGTTGATGTATAAGGAACCAGTGGCGGAGCCAGAAATCGAAGTCAGAGGGGAACGGATTATGAAAGAAATCTTCGTATGATGATTTTTTTAAAACTAAATCGAGTTTTAAAAGGATGATTTTGAGAAATCAAAAATTAATCTCTAGGATTTTTGTTATCATATCAATCGACGAACTCAGTATCATTATCGCACGGTATCATTCAACATAATTTAGTGTTCTCGAATTGGAAATTGCTCTTACTTTAATTATTTTTGAAATTGTATAATTTTTTTAAGAATAACTAAAAAAAATATGTAAAAATATACTCAAAAAATATGAAATTTGGGGGCCGGGGGTGGTTGATCCGCCCCTGTAAGGAACAAACATTTGAGTTTAGAATGTATTCTATACTGGAGTACTCACAAAAACTACTTCTTGGGTTTTGTGTGAGTGTGTCTATATATATATATATAGCAAAGCCTCCAATTCTCCAAATCCATGCCCAGCTAACAAATTAGCACAATTTTTGCAAAAATTAAGTTCTATTTGCCAATTATTTTGGTAATGTTTGTTTTCATCATCTTAGTGCCATTGGAAGTGTTCATGCTTGGAGTGTATTTTTGCTGTTTTATCTGTAAATTTTTTTCTCCTTTTCAGCACTTCGCTGAGTTTTTTTCTTTTTCCAAGCCTATGCTTTGCTTCGTGCTTAGTAGTTGGCTTTTCTTCGATGTACCATCTGTCGAGCTTTAACAAAATCTTGTTGCCGATAAAAAAAGGCAAATATTAATGCCAAAATTGTTTTTTATTATGCCAAAATTCTAATCCATAAAATGGTTGTACTTATGTGCAATGTACATGCCTTTTATGCATTGGAGTTTTGACACAATCAAAATTAGTTTTGGCATTATCACTAGTGCATATATGGGTTCATAAATATTTGATAAGCACTAGTGATAATTTTTTTTTTTTGAACAGCGAAAGAAGATTAACAATTTTTTTTTTTCGCCGTTCAACGAAAAAAAAAATATCACTAGTGCATATCAAATATTTATGAACCCATTTATAGGCAAAGGGAGCACGCATACCATAAGTACCCCTTGCTAATCCAACTTAGTTTCTAATCGTTCTTTAACAGTATGAATGCTGGAATGGACATGTGCGATGTTCGCATGATCTGGGAGCTAGAGAGAGAAATTAGGAAGGTGGTTTTAGTAGGGGTGAGCATGGACCGGATTGGTTCGGTTTTGTAGTAAACCAAGAACCAAACCACTGCCTACGGATTATGAATTTAGAGAACCAAACCAACCCACAAAAGGCATAGAACCAAACCAATCCAAACCATTAAAATACGGTTCGGATTCGGTTTCGAACCACAGTTTCCTTAAAATTGAGATATTATTTCCGTAAACTATTTAGAGTACTTAAAATTTAGGTTTACTACGCTACGTATATATAGAATACGAATTGGTCCTCATATGTAGAAATTTAGGGTAAGTAATCATGGTAATGAAGGAAATCAAGGAATAAAAATAGACTATGACCGAATCATGTATATAAATTTGGGAAAATAGAAATATGCTGTGGAATCAAAATTGGGAGGGAGAATTTCATCACCGAATTTATTTGTTATGACTAAACCACTATTGGTGTATTGGAATTAGAGGAATAAGTCGTGAATCCAAAGCAAAATAAAATCTTGTCAGAGAAGGAATAATGAATAAATTAAATTTGGAAGTTAGTTGATTGTGGCTTATATATATAATACATAATATATATGGTTCGGATCGGATTGGAACCGGAACCATGAACGTAAATCCACAAACCAAACCATTGACTACGGATTCTAATTTTTTTAAACCAGGCCCAAACCACGCTACTAAAAAACCGAACCAAACCAATCGGTTTGGATTGGTTTGGACTGGATTCACAGTTTGACGGATTTTTTGCTCACCCCTAGGTTTTAGTGACTCGCATCCGTGTGCTACCACTCTAGCGGGGTGTTTGGATGGTGGATATCCCCCCATATAACTTTTGACCCCCTCTTATCAGGGGGACCCCACCCATATCCCGAGTTTGGCAACCCCATTCGGACTCCCTGATATCCCTTCACCCCCTCTATGATTTCCCTCGCGAAGGTTGCTCTCCCTGATAACTTTTGGGCTACCCTACCCTCCCCAAAAGTTATCCGGGAGTAGAAGGGGGCAATTTTGACGATAACACCCCTTGTTATCCCCCTACACAGTCGATTGACACCATTTTTCTGGTGCTTCATCTGTGGTTCGAACAGAGCTTGTGGGTTGCGATTTTCTGGGTTGCGATTCTGTTGCTTCATCTCCATCTCAGGCATGGAAGAAATCGACCCAAATACCTCTCTATTGTTATTGTTTTTGTCAATCTGAGTAGTTTTAGATCTGGGTTTTCATTCTGTTGCTTCATCTGTGGTTCAAACAGAGGTTGTGGGTATACGCCCTGTGTAGATGTCGATTTGTAACTGGGTTTTCATTCTGTTGTTTCATCTGTGGTTCGAATTACATATTTTCATCTGTAAAAATCTAGGGTTTTGATAGATTATTTTGATGTTCAGATTGTTTTGGGACTGTACATGTTCAGATCTAAGTTTGTGGTAGTGTATATGTATTTTTAAAAATTAAAAGTAAACAACCCTATTTATACTGTATTTTTTGGTTTAATTTCCGTTCATGTTGGTGCTTAAAATAGCCATTAACAAGGCAGTAAAACAGAACATAAAAACCTTATACAAAATACGAAAAAAAAAGACCATGACAAATGTGTTTGTGCTTAAGTAAATGCTATCAATAGGCTCGTTAATGGTGATGAGCTTGATTTCCATGATCAGTTGAGGGTAAACAGACACATTTTTTAGATTGTGTTGTTTAGTTCGAAGTGTTGGCCTAGGGGACTCTAGGTATGTATGCCTTGAGGAGAGTGTAGCTATTTTCTTGTGGATCCTTGCGCATCATACAAAGTAAAGGCGTACCAAACATCAATTCTGGAGATCGACAGAAATGATAAGCAGGCATTTCTATGTCGTACTCCAAGCTGTCTTGCGCCTTCATAGAATGCTCCTTGTAACCCCCGAGCCTGTACCTGCGAACTACCATGACAATAGATGGAGTTGGTTTCAGGTACACTTCCATTAAAAATCTTTCTACTTAATCCATTTTGTTTCCTCAATTCCACTCTATGTACTTAATTCCAATAACCTACTCAAATTGTATTGGGGCTTTGGACGGGACCTTCGTGGTAGTAAATCCCCCGATAGCCGACAAGCCTCGCTATAGGTCAAGGAAGGGTGACATTGCCACAAATGTTTTAGGTATTTGTACGCAAGACCTAAAATTTGTCTTCGTCTTGTCTAGTTAGGAAGGGCCGGCCACTGACTCTAGAATCCTCAGAAACGCCATCGCAAGACCCAATTGTTTGAAAGTCCCCCGTGGTATGTTGCAATTTCTCACCTTTCCGTTCAATCCATTACATTTATGAACCCTCCCTTCAAATATTTCAATGCCATAACTTCCATTGGTTACAGGACATTACTACCTCGTGGATGGCGGATACACAAACGGGGAGGGTTTTCTAGCACCGTACCGAGAACAACGATATCACCTTAACATTTGGAGGCAAGGTCACATGCCGGCTAGCAAAGAGGAGTCCTTCAACATGAAGCATTCCGCTGCTAGGAATGTCATTGAGAGAAGCTTTGGGGTTTTGAAAATGCTATTTGCAATATTGAGGTCTCCCTCCTTTTACCCCATCCAGACTCAAACCCGTATCGTGACATCATGTTGTCTTCTCCATAACTTCATTAAAAAAGAGATGTCCAATGATCCGATTGAGTTGGAGTACACGCAATGGGAACAAGATCACCTCCATGATGTTCAGGTAGATGATGATCGCATTACTACCATAGACACTTCTAATGAATGGACTGCCGAGAGGGATGCGTTGGCTACTACTATGTACAACCATTGGCTAGCAAATGGTGGGGGACAAGAGGTTTATCCACCATGATTGACGAGGATGTTTTATAGGAGTTTCTATTAAGAACTTGGGTTCAAGTATTTGTATGAACAACTTATTTGTACGAGTTTGGATTAAGGACTTGGTTTGAACAATTTGTATTAATTTTTCAAGTACTTGTAATTTAAACATTCTAATATTTATGCATCATTGAATGTGAACTTGTATGATATTCCAATTCATTAGAAGGTTATGTACTTAACAAAATATGTCGTATTTTTACATTCCTTGGCCAAATTTTGATGCATTTGCAGCAATGGAAACCCAAGAACACCAAGTGTCTGCAAAAAAGACACCAAGAGCCCGTCGGGTATGGAGGAAAGTCGAAGAGGATGCTCTAATTAAAGTCATGGTGAATGAAATTTCAGACAAATGAAGAGCCGATAATGGCTTCCGACCCGGTTTCTTCACCTTGATTGAGGAGTTGGAGAAGGTGTTGCCAGATAGCCACCTAAAGGCCTCGCCCCACATCAACTCTAAGGTCAAGTATTGGAGACAAATGTACCACAAACTCTTTGACATTTTAGCACTAAGTGGGTTTGGTTGGGATGATGTCAACAAACGCATCAATGTGGAGGAGGATGTGTGGAACGAGTTCAAAAAGGAAACTCATTATGCTTTAATGAATATGGTAAAGCAAATGAGATCGTTCTAATTTTTTCATTGTTTGTGTAGGCCCACCCTAAGAAGGCCAAAGAGGTGTATGGGAAGCGTTTCCCTTATTTTGATGATTAGCAAATTGTGTTTGGGAAAGATAGGGCAACCGGGGCGGGTGCGGAGGATCCAACACAAATGGAGGCATCGCCTCCTAGAAATGCTTACGTGGTACAAATTGACGTTAAGGATCCTTCGGAAGTTGGTGTAGAGGATCTTTCTCGCGAATGGTTCATGCAAGGGGGAGGGGAGTTCTACCAAGAGTTGTTGAATGATGGATTTGTCAATTCATCATACATGAGCTCCACACCTTTTACCTCCACACCTACAGAATCCACCCCCACACCTCCACACCTTCGAGTGCCACACCTATGGGAACCACCCCATGCACCTCCACACCTACGGGCTCCACACCCTTGCCCTCCGCATGCTGTATGTCAATCCCAACGTCCACCACGCCGCCGGTAAATGCCGGAGCTAAAAAGGGCAAGAAAAGGACAAGAATGGGTGACAAGGAGTGCCTTAATGAAATCATGGACAATTGGTACACGGAGAGCTTGGTGCACATGGGCAAAATGGCCAACTCAATGGGGTATGAGAAAGAGTTATCCGCCCACTATTCTGGCTTTGCTAGAAAAACTTGACCTTACCTTGGGGGAACAATTCAAGTTGGCTGCCATTATTGGGATGAAGGATGAGAGGGTAGATCAATTCTTGAACACAAGTGATGAAGTCATACAAACTTGGACAGAGGCCGTCTTGAGGGGTGAAGTATTTGGTCCGGTTTAGGCAATATTGGAAAAAAATGTCTTCCTTTTTGTAGTGGTCGTTCTTCCACGTGTTATACATGGTCCATTTGGTGGTGTAATTAAAGACTTTATTAGGAAACAACTTGTTATGTTTGGTGACTAAAAACTCATGTAATATGTAATTATGCATCGTATTAATACATTTGATGCATGTTTTTTTTGGCAAATATGGAATGTAATTGGGATTTTATTGGCATTAACAGGTTTTGAGTGATTCTTTATTGTTAATTGGGCGATGATGAATCACTGTTAAGTTGTAGACTTGGTTGTTACCTTGGGGGGCAACATTTGTTGCAGCCATAAGTGGCCCTTGTGGATTCCATTTCTGAGCCCACACAACAATTCATAGTTGCTGCCATGAGTAGCCCCTGCTTTGTGTGTGTGTGTGACAGGTTATTTGGTTTAATTTAAGCATTGAGCATGACTGTTAGCATGACTTTGGAAAGCAAGTGCAAGATTGTTGCGGCTATTATGTGACTAAATGTAGGGCAGTGATGACTAACCTGAGCCCTATTTGACCTTAAAATATGCTCATTTGTATGAAATCTGGCCAGTGATGACTAACTTGAGCCCAATGTGAAGGTACATATGCTAATTTGTATGAAATTTGGGCAGTGATGAGTAACCTGAGCCCATGTGAAATTTGCTCATCAGTATGAAATTTGGGCAGTGATGAGTAACCTGAGCCCATGTGAAATTTTCTCATTAGTATGAAATTTGGGCAGTGATGTGGTACCTGTTTCTTGACAGAGCTATTTGTGCTATCTGTTTTGCTGTTGTTGTTACTGGTTTGCAGTGATGGTTCACTGTGTTTTGGTTGGCTATTTGTGGTATCCGTTTTGCTGCTGCAATGGGGGTGTTTGCTGTGTTGCTTCACTGTGTTTTGGTAGGCTATTTGTGCTAGTTCTGCTATCTGTTTTGATGTTGCTGTTACTAGTTTGCTGTGATGGTTCACTGCTGTTACTGTTAAATTTGGGCAATGTGTGTGTGTGTGTGTGTTGGTGTGCAAGTGCAGGATGATGTTATCATGAGCCCATGTGAAACGATAAGCACTGTTGTTACTATTAAATTTGGGCAGTGTGTGTGTTTAGTTGGTCATTTGTATGAATTCTGGGCAGTTATTACTAAAACCTGTCATTATGGTATGCTGCACTCATCTTGGTTGTCTAAAACCTGACATTATGGTTTTGGTTTTGCTATCTGTGCTATGTGTGTGCAAGTGCAGGTATTACCTGTTGTTGTGTTAGGTGGTAGCAACTTTTGTTTGGCCATTGGCAGCACTATTATTTATTGATAATTGGGCGATGATGAATCACTGTTATATGTTAATGAAGGTTACCTTGGGGGGCAACATTAGTTGCAGCCATGAGTGGCCCTTGTTGATTCCATTTCTAAGCCCATTGTTTGTTCATAACTGTGCCTTTGTGGTGCCTTTGTGGATTCCATTTCTGAGCCCATTGTTTGTTCATAGCTGTGCCTTTGTGCCACTGTTAAATGATGAATCACAGCGTGTCTAACAGTCATGATGGATTAGTTGTTGCACCTGTTAGCATAACAGATTTTGTGTGCAAAGCATGACTGTTACCATGATTGTATGTGCATAACCTGTTACCATGACTGTGTAACCTGAGGATGTGGTATTCGTTTTTGGGCCCATTCTGTTTGTGTTATTTATTTCTTGGCAGTGCAGTGCAGGGTAGGTGTGTGAGTGAATGAGTGCAGGTGTGTGACTGTGTGAGTGCCTAAACCTGTTACTAAAGTGATTCCACATTCATGAGGCTATGCTAAAATCCTATGCAGTGCTGCTGTTGTGTTTGTTAGTGCTTGATTTTGTTAACCTGTTATCATGACAATCTGGGCAATGGTTTAGCAGGATTGTGTGTGTGTGTGTGTGGGTGAGCAAGTGCAGGACTGTTGGTGTGCAGGTGCAGGTGTGTAATCTGGCATTGCAAGTCATTGTGGGGATGCAATCTAGGCAGTGCAGGTTTTTCAATCATAAAACTTGACATTTGTAGCTTGTTGTGCCTTGTATGTGACTAAATTTAGGGGCAATGATGATTTTCCTGAGCCCATGTGAAAATAAATATGGTCTGGACCTTGAAATATGGCCAATGAAGGCGTTCAGGGCTAGTTTTTATGTTGCTGCACCTGTTAATCTGTTTGGTGCACCTGTTAATCTGGGCAGTGCACCTCTTAATCTGTTAGCTGCACCTGTTTTTAGTTGCTGGACCTTTTCTGGGGGTTTGCTGCACATGTTAATCTATTTGCTGCACCTGACCAATCTGTTAGCGGCACTTGTTTTTAGTTGCTGGACCTATTCTGGGGTTTGCTGCAGCTATTAATCTGTTTGTTGCACGTGTTTTGGTTTGTGAAAATTTTAATTGCTCGGAAGTGCACGAATCGTACCGAAATATAGCTTAGCAAGAGCGAGGTCGAACCCACGGGGACTACAATGACGTGGTTGAATAACTCCATTAATCTTATATGAAATTCCTAATCTAGCTCAACGATTTTTGGGATTGTGATGAGACAGACTTGAAAATAAAAGAGATGGATTTAAACACGAAAGTAAAACACTAGGGTATCGGAATCCATTACATGTGCAACATCTATATTATTTATGCTCCTTAACTCTCCAATTTCTCTGCACAATAAATTGGCGGCAAAGCTCTTTCATTGTGGAAAATAATTTAGACAACTCTTTTTTAGCTTTATAAAAATAATCCTTCTTTTGCCAAACAAAAGTATAAAATTAAAACATCCACTGAATCCGTCAAAACACAGTCTATATCCGCTTTTAACAAATCATAGACTGAATCCAACAAAACACAATGGAAATCCAATTTTAATGTTCCGATGAAAAATAGGCAAATGACCAAGAAGAATTTTATCAACGAAAATATGCTATTTTTTTGGAGAGGTTAAGTTACATAAATAAAAATAGATATTTAAACATGTAACTTCATCCTAACCCTAGCAACTAATTTAGCCTGACATATTTGTAAATAAAATGAAAGCAGTAAATAAGACAAACTTACTTGAATCCATTGAACGGGATAAAGGTATTGCTCTCAAGTAATATGAAAGAAATGATACAGTAGAGGAAAGGGAAAAAAGACAGAAGACGGAAATGAAGAAATGGAGTATTCTTTTATAAGCTCACTGCTATACTGACTGAATGAATTTTCTCTTCGGAGGACATCTCCTTTTATAGGCTTCAAGGAGCACTTGGGACAAAATAATAGATATGTATACAATTAAGGCAAATACTGACTTTTCCCAATTTGATGAAATCCAATCCGAATTGGATTTGGCCGGCAGCAACTAGACCCACGTTTCCTTCATGCATGTGGGAATTATATGCAAGTGGGAAATTATCTCACGCTTCAGGCACATGTGTAACAAGGGAGAAATTATTCGGTGCTTCGCGGAATATGCAGATTTTATCCAAAAAGCAAAGCATTTGCTCCAAATAGGACTTGAACTTGGGATCACTTGGGTAGAAGCCTGCTACTCCACCACTTGTGCTACAACACTTTTATGTCTTTTCTCTTCCAATTTAACATATAAAGTAAGAAAGCCCAGATTTCATATTTCTCCTCCTTTTCTTCTCTTTTTTTTCACAAACACTTTATTTACCTACAAAATACAAAAGGACACATAATAACCACAAATAAACATAACATGAGGTTAACATCATCTAAGTTAGAGATAAATATACACACTATAGCATGCATAACAGTTTGCTACACCTGTTTTGGTTTATATCAATTGGTGAGAAAACTTAAATGCCCTTTTTGAAAATGCCAATGATGAGAAATCTGAGGCTTGCCAAGTGGTATTGAAAGTTGGGTGATGCAAAATGTGGTTAAATTTAATCGTTTAGTTGGTGAATTTACTTAATTTCTAGGCGGTGATGATTTATAATTTAAGACAGTGGCAAAGGCAAGGCAACATTAGATGGTCGAATGGCAACTAATGTTGCAGCTTTGACCTACTGTCTTTCAAAACAGGGTGCAAAACACCCAAGTATCTGAGCCCAGTTTATGCTAAACAAATTTACGTGGATCCATATGCGATCATTGTGAGTCTAAATATAGTTAACACTGTCTTTTTTTAATACGAATGGCAGGGAAAAAGTCCTACTACGTTGTATGTGTTGGTCGGACACCAGGAATTTATGACAGTTGGGCAAGTTGTAGCCAACAAGTTAATGGGTTTTCAGGTGCTATTTATCAGAAGCATGGTTCATGGGAGGAGGCGAACTCCGCTCTCCGACAATATTTGGAAAACATTGTGATAAGCCCCCAATATTGTAGATATCCGGGGCTTATCTAGCTTATTTTGCTCACACACACACACGCAATTTCGCTCCTTATATGTTTGATATGCGCGTATTGTTGTTTTTTTATAGTTATAGGTGAAACACGTGAATAAGAGTGTTTTGGAGCCCATTGGGAACCGTCTCAAGTACCGAGGGCCACATGCCCCATGGCATTCCACCACCGGGCCTCAAGAACCAAGAAATGAAGATTCAAATAACGCCCGGAAGTCGAAAAGTCACAAAGTCAAGTTGGTGGGTTGAAAGCCGTGTCGCGAGCTCACAAGGACTCCGGTGAATTCGGGAGTGAACAAGCATGCAAGGGACTAAGGACCACTTCCCTCGAAGGCCACATGATGTATTCGAATGCTTTGGAAGAAGCCCGGAGGCACGCAAGGCGATAGGGGTGATCGAAAGAAGCAAAAACTCCATCATAGCATCTTGGATCGATCCAAGGAACAAGTGGATCGATCCAACTTCATCAAGAATTCCATCAGACCACTTTGGATCGATCTAGTGAAGCGGTGGATAGATCCAACTTCAGTAAATTTTCCATCGGGCAACTATGGATCGATTCAGGAATCATGTGGATCGATCCGCTGCAGTACAAAAGTTCAACAGAGCACTCTGGATCGATCCGAGTAAATGTGGATCGATCAAACTTCAAATCAGGCAAGATTTTCAAGTTACTTTTGGACTTTCTATTTTTGGCAAGTTTTGGTATAATGTGAGAGCTTTTAGGATATTTTGTGGAGAGAGAAATTGGATGATAACACCTCTCTCCTCTCTCTTCTCTCCCACTTTTCATCTTTTACTTTTAGTCTAGTTTTTGCTCTCCCCTCTCTCCTCCATTGGAGAGAAACCAAGTTCTCTCTCTCTCTCTCTCTAGATTTACCATGTAAGCTTTCATTTCCCGTTAATTTACCGTGTATTAAACTTGTTCCTTTCATTTAGATCGTTCAATATATCTAGTTTATTTTCGTTTTCATCAAGTTTTTAGTGTTTGTGATTTTCTAGCTATTTCCTTAGTAAATCCTAGTTGTTAGTAGTTGTTTGTTAATTTCTCAAGTGTT
>JADGMU010001381.1:0-112031 GCA_016920895.1 Vaccinium myrtillus | reverse complement strand
AAAACACATTGCCTAAACTACAAGAAACAATAACGTAATCAAAAGTTCATGCTATCCTTAACATGATCTTCCCGAAAGAGCTCTCAAAATGACAGTCAAAATCACGCTTTTAGCTAGACCGTCCTATTACCTCGCAATGGAAATGACAAAAATAAGAACCAAGTTAATTTACCTTTAACTCCTACGACATCTCACCAAGTAAAATTTTGGACAAACACAACATAAGTTTATAACGAAGCCCATGGAGCACAACACTTCATCCGAATAGCACGCCCTTAACAGTAGTATTATATAAGGAATTCATAATAGTAGTCAAATAACTTTGCAAAACACTTATGTAAAGTCATATACTTGTTCATCCTTCGTTCTTGTGTAACTATCAACACTACGCTAGCAAACTTAAGCAACTGAGTAAAAATGCAACTTATAGCAGGAAATTTTGCCTAAGCATGAAACTAGCAACTTATACACATGCATGCGCAAATCGGTAAGCAATTTGTTCTCTAATTTTAATTTGGCTAATGATGTATAAAAGCACCATATGATATATTCACACAGCAACGAGATCTCATATTTCTTTGAAGCGCGAAATCGAAATTATCAAAGAACCGAAGAGGGTTTATGATATATCCGTTGAAACCCCTACTGGGTATTCCACCTTCTGGTGACTTATTGTTCACGTTTCCTAATATAGCTTGTGGTTGGAAATGTATTCGAGCATTACAAAATTTAATATTAAGAGAAAGAATACTCCGAAAAGGGGGGAAATTTTCAAATATGGTACTATGTTACATTGGAATTGGGCACCGGTGATCGTGTGCAGATATGTGATGAGTGTCGGACTCATCTAATTACCATTTCAAGGACACGGGGACATGACAAAAGACTGACATGTCTTAGTACTTGTCTATTTTTTGGGGTGTTTAGGAGGTGCTAGCGAATTCCATGAGTTTTACCCACAGTCCACAGGTCACAAGATGAATGTCATCCCATGCCCTTAACCATCAACACGGTTACTAAGACACTAAAAAGAGTCCATGTTGGTAACATAGGACTTGGAGTTCGAGCAAGAAGTGGAAAAGGAGAAAATCAAAGCTCGAACATTTTAACTAAGAGTAACGTACGAAAGTGATCTCCAAAAGGCACCTAGAGAGTGAAAGCTCGCCCGTCACGACCATCAGGAAAGTGCACGGTCAGGAGCTTCTTATCTACTTTTACATCTCCTCTAGAAAGTACACGGTCAAGAAGTTGTCATCATCAGCATAACTCCTCACTCACCCAATGACACTAAGTGCGATTGCTCTTTCTTTTTGTATGGCAATCTTTTTTAACTAACCAGGTATTCCATGGATCCCAGACAACCATAATTCAAGCAACTGAACTGCACTTCTTTGTTTTCACATTTCTAAGTACCACAAGAGAGTGTCTTTCTAAGGATCAAATCCTACCTTTTCAAGTCGATAAGCCATTTTCCCGCATGTTGCACATTTTTCTTGTGTCCCTGAAAACATGCCAGCAGCTCTGCTAGGTGATCTTGTCTGGAATGGAATACCATAAGCTAATCAGAAACGACACAAGGAATCATATTGCATAGATTAACCAACAATCGCCAACTTATTGACAAAAAAAATTATCAGCTCTGCTGTTAGCTTCAGTTTACTTCGACCTGTTGACAAAAAAAATGAAATTCATAGGGAATTAATGAGAGACAAAAGTCACAAAACTACAGCAAAATCCTACAGATAATAAAAAATAACTTTCTGCAAGCACAACAAGTTCAAAACTACCAGGAACCCACACTACCTGATGCATAAAGACAATAATTCTGCCTTATGTCATTTGATATTTAAAAAGAATATTATGACCGGATACATTAAACATTTGTAACATAAAAGCATAACGTGCTGTGTGCTACACAATCCACATCAGCCTGAACAAGTGACCCAACAACTAATATATCAACTTATGCTTTAACATGATCAACGGTATGTAAATATTCTCAATCACGCAAACCCAGGTTTGTTTCCCACAGCGTGAGTGATAAGATTGTTAGGATATGTGAACTGAAATAAGCAATGGAAGACCAACATAATTCAATATCCTGATTGAATTAAGAGTAGACAAAACATTTGCACGGCAAAAAGAAGACCCCAAAAGAAATTACGGCCTCGTTTGTTTGGTGGAATTTGGTATAGGAATTTGGTATAGGATTTGGGGCTTCCGCAACTCCGACTGGCAACTAAGCCCAATAGTCTGCTAGGCCAAGGGTTGTTCAGGGAGCCCCAAATCTGAATTTTGTTGTGCTTAAATCGAGCTCTAGGGAGGAATAAAACTTAGAGAAATTAAAGCTGAAAAAAAACGAGATTGAATACATATTTCCTTTTACAAACAAAATACACATCATCCAGGCTATATTTTCTTTTGAGACATGGTTAAAAGGATCTAACTCTGCTTCAATATCTTTAAACAACTTATACTCAAAATGTCGTAGTATGATCAATACAATGGCAAGCTCATTGCCCACTGATACCATTGAACATCTCAACTAGAAAAGGAATCACAATTCTACCTCACATACCAAAATAAGCAATCTCAGAATATTGTTAGTCAATTATCCCAAGTACTGATTGAGTAGGCAAAACAAACATAGGAAGAGGTATGATTTCAATGTTTGCAGATTTGAAGCTTCAAAAGAGACACAACGTGAAAAATTGACACTTTCACCTCCAACTCTGCGGCTGTAGGTAGGTGAATGAGGCCAATATTTTACCCAACCATGGATTCTTAAGAGATCCCCAAAATCGAATCTTGTCCTGTTTGCATGCAGCCCTACTGGGATCTCATGTCAGATATTAAGAGAAATCACTCTGTCAAAGTAAGAGATTTGATTCATTAAAGAATTCAAAGGTGACCAATGGGTATCAAATTCACACACTGATACACTTATAAAATGCAATTTACAGGCAAAGAAGCGAGCAAAAATAACATTTATAGGTGAAGAATAATAGACACAATAACAAGCTGAGATTACCAAAAATCCAAGTGCAATAGAAGATATGCCAAATATCAAGGGGTGAGCCACAAACATTGTGAAGCTTCAAATTCTTTGACAAATCTCTCAAATCCAGATATGCCAAATAAAAAACCAAGCGGAACAATTTCCGTCTCTTAGAACATGTGAATGGAGAAAACCAACAAAGAAAAAAAATACGAAACCCTAACTGGAATGGATCCAAGGCGGAGTCACAGGTCACCGATGGGGCTTTGGAGAAATACGCAGAGTGTGGAAAGAGAGAGAGAGAGAGAGAGAGAGAGAGAGAGAGAGAGAGAGAGAGAGAGACCAAGAGGATCGTCACCCGGAAGAATCGCGTGGGAGGGATGCGAACTAGGGCAATCGGCCATTGAAGGAAAAGGGGAGTTTTTCACCTCTTAAAAGTCCAAATTTGGGGAAAGTATCTTGAAAATTTAAAATCACCGCTTCCTTTTCCCAACCCACGTGAGAGAGGGGTTTGGCTTACAGTGATTCCGTGAGGGAGAGAGAGAACCCGAGAGAGAGAGAGAAGGGTTTGGCTTCCACTGTTTTCGTTGGGGAGATGGAAGATTGGAGCAGGGAAACCCTAGAAACCGGAACATGAGAGGGAAATTTTCAAAGGACAAGTGAATACAGGACTTCCAAATGGGAGAAAGTAAAATTTCAGATCCTTTTCGACCAAAAAGAGCGGGTCATTTAGTGCATGTGTCACACCATATGCCTATGCACCCAACGTACAAATTACCGTAAAATTGTACTACTCGACGTCGCCGATTATTTTTCTTCAAATCGAACCTTCTATGTTTTACGTGGTAGTGATTATACCCTCCACGCAAAAAAATGAAGTAAATTAATTATCATTAGGTACTTAATCGAATGAGACAAATTTTTAGTTTATAATAAATCAACGTTCGATAAAAGGCTTTCAATGTCCGATAGACTTCAAATTTGTCGAGAGTAATTAAAAAAAGAATACAAACAAAATGAACGGTTTGGATCGTCACAATTGTGTTGCGGCCATGTGGCTAATGTACATTATCCTATAGCATAATAGATTGGTTCATAACCAAGTAAGTTCGATGTATAGGATTACAAAGCAGGTGTATACTCGATTTCTCGAATGTTCAATCTAAACCGTTACGATCTCATATCTTATCAAATCTATCATTCTCCCCGAAAATGGTGATGATCAAATGTCTGCAACCACCTGATCGGATCACATTCGGTGCATCTTTGAGCAATAATGTCCTATAATGCATGACTCGACGTCCATTAGAGTAGTTTTTTTTTCGAATCGGAACCGTCTAGATTTAAAAGTGGGAGTGATTATATCCTCCATGCAAAAATGAAGTGATTTAATTATAGTTACGTACTTGATCGAAGAGGACAAATTGTCGATTGATAATGAATCAGCGTACCGATGAAAGGGCTTTCAATACTTGATAGACTTCAAATTTGGCGAGAGTGATTATAACAGCAAGACAAACATAGTGAACGGTGTAGATCTTCATAATTGTGTTGTGATCATGTGGCAAGCGCATAATACAATCAAAATTTTATATATATTACGTAATTAAAGTAATTCAATTTTCACCTATCAATTCAAAAATCAAATTATTCGTTTCTATTATTAAAAAAATTCATTTGTTTTTCTCATTTTTAAATAAAATTAAATTTATTTTATAAAAATGTATTTTTGACTTATTACGTAATTACAAAAATCCAATTTTCACATATCAATTCAAAAGTAAAAATATTCATTTTTATTATTTAAAATTTTATTATTTATTTTTCCTCATTTTTTAAATAAAATAAAATTTATTTTATAAAAAAATATTTTTGACTTATTATGGCCCATGGGCCATAAGTCAAAATTTCAAAATTTATATTTTTTTGTGATCAAAATTTATTTTTATTTTCCCCATAATTTTTTTCCATTTTTGTTATTCAGAAATTCATTTTAAATTTCCCCTCGCTTTTTCCCTTATTATGGCATTTGGCAACTCAATTTATTTAAAAAAAATGTATTTTTGATTATTTATTTATTTATTTATGGCTGCGCCGTGCTTGTGCGACTCCCGTGCCCGTGTACAATTATTTTTTTGTCCAAACTCTCTCTCTCTCTCTCTCTCTCTCTCTCTACAAAGAATTATTATTATTTTTTAAATTTTTTATTTTTTTGTTCATGACTTAGCGACTTACTTACAAGTTGCAAAACACTATTTTTTTTAATTTTTTAAATTTTTTTCACAAACAAAAAAATGTTAATTTTTTTTCAAAAATGTTTATTAGATAAAAGGCAATGTATCAATTATCAAACATGTAAAAAAATATTTTACAAGCTTATTTTATTTTTTTTGTCCAAACTCTCTCTCTCTCTCTCTACAAAGAATTATTTTTATTTTTTTTTTTCTTTCATGACTTAGCGACTTACAAGTTGCGAAACACTATTTTTTATTTTTTTCACAAACAAAAAAATGTTTTTTTTTTCAAAATGTTTATTAGATAAAAGGCAATGTATCAATTATCAAACATGGCAAAAATTATTTTAAAAGCGTATTTTATTTTTTTGTCCAAACTCTCTCTCTCTCTCTCAAAATTAAAATATAAAATAGGAGGGAAGGAAAAATAGAAAAGAGACGATGTCGTGGTGACCAAAATAGAAAATATTTTTTTTGACTGGTATATTGAAAAACTAGTTGGGGATGCGTCATTTAATTTTTCCCAATACATTGAATTCTTATGATGAACTTGAGCCATTTTTTGCTATTAGAATCATCAATCTTTTACATTATATATATTAGATCATTCATGCCGAGAATAATGAGAACAACAAAATCAACAGACTTGATCATCAGAATCATTGATCTTTCACATTGTACACATAGTCAAACAACCGCTCATTACTAACTTTTATATTGCCTCGCAAATACCAACTTTTTTGTTCAAACTCTCTTTGACTCTCTCTCTCAAAAAAAAAAAAAAAAAAAAAAAAGAAATGTAACTTCTTTTTTCCCTTTTGTTTCTTTTTTCTTTTTCGTTTTATTATCATTTTGCTAAAAAAATGAATTGCCGACTAAATATTTAGTCGGAAAATATAAAAATTCCCGCCGAAATTTTTGGAAATCGTTGAATTGGCGGAAAACATTATTCCCCGACTAAAATTATTTAGTCGGAAATTTACGTGATATTCTCCGACTAAATATTTGGTCGGTGAATTATTTGTTTTTTTCCGACTAAATATTTGGTCGGTGAATTATTTTTTTCTCCGACTAATTATTTAGTCGGAAATTTAAGTGATATTCTCCGACTAAATATTTGGTCGGTGAATTATTTGTTTTTCTCCGACTAGATTATTTGGTCGGTAAATGATTTTTTTTCCGACTAAAATTATTTAGTCGGAAATTTAAGTGATACTCACCCAGGTGGAAGTCCAAAAAAAATTGAAATTTGTCCTTTCTTACCATCTTGTTTTACTCTTTCTTTCGTTTTTGTCAATTTCCCATGAATTGATCCGTATCTACAAATGTACTCAAAGAAGGGGTCTACCTCGAAGTAAATTCCACGTGGAATGTAACCAGCCCAACCCTCATGCCCGCGGTGCTGGTGTGAGCATCTGAGCCGTTGATCTTGGCAATCAACGGCTCGGATTTCATATTGGCAATGGACGGCTCAGATCTGCAAAGTGTCAAGATGAAATCATGACCGCTGAAAAACACATCCGACCGCTCAGATGCCGTACGTCAAGAAGCACACACCAGCACGCCCCCATAATCTTATTTTCGTTTTCTAGCTTTGATACTAGAATCTGACATTCCACATATATACTCCTAGAATACATATCGAAAAATGCTTCACCTGCTTGGTTGGGTATTGCATTTGAATAAATATTTCCATGTCAAAACACCCAATTATAACACTTTGTTTCAAAATACAGTATAATATGAGTTATTACTCACTCCAAATTGAAATAAAATATTTCCTAGCCCTCTGTTTCATTGACTTTAACTTAATAAATGTCGGCGGAGTTCGGACTAAATTAATATTTTTTTTTTAGACACTGTATTCATTTTAATCAAGCACATTGTCCTCGTTTTATTCTTATTGTCAATGAACAATTGTTAGCTTTTCTAAATCGCCTCCGCAAGATGAATAAAAAAAACAAAAAAAAAACCACACACACACACATATATATGAGCTATAAATTTGAAACAAAGTTAACTCAAGAGGTAGGCCACAGCGGTGAAGCCATTTTAATGGTATTGGGTCCAATATGTAGAGTGTAAAAATTTATATTCATACTCGAAAAACAGGGAAAAATAAAATACAATACATAATTGAAAAAAAAAAAAGTGATACCCATTCATAAAAAGATATCTATTCATACTATATAACTTCATTTGAATCACGAATTCAACATTTAATAATCGATGCATAACAGCTCATTTGTAATGTTATAAAAATGTCTCCCTCTTCATAAACCAAACTACCATGCATTGAAAGGCTCCTTGCTACTAAAAAAGGTTGATGATTCTTGTGGTAAATGTTTTTCAAATATTTGGTAGGTGAATTATTTATTTTTGTCCGACTAAATATTTGGTCGGTGAATTATTGCTTTTCTCCGACTAGATTATTTGGTCGGTAAATGATTTTTTCCGACTAAAATTATTTAGTCGGAAATTTAAGTGATATTCTCCGACTAAATATTTGGTCGGTGAATTATTTATTTTTCTCCGACTAAATATTTGGTCGGTGAATTATTTGCTTTTCTCCGACTAGATTATTTGGTCGGTAAATGATTTTTTTTCCGACTAAAATTATTTAGTCGGAAATTTAAGTGATATTCTCCGACTAAATATTTGGTCGGTGAATTATTTATTTTTCTCCGACTAAATATTTGGTCGGTGAATTATTTGCTTTTCTCCGACTAGATTATTTGGTCGGTAAATGATTTTTTTCCGACTAAAATTATTTAGTCGGAAATTTAAGTGATATTCTCCGACTAAATATTTGGTCGGTGAATTATTTATTTTTCTCCGACTAAATATTTGGTCGGTGAATTATTTGTTTTTCTCCGACTAAATATTTGGTCGGTGATTATACTAATTTCCGACTAAAATTATTTAGTCGGAAATTTAAGTGATATTTTCCGACCAAAGTTTATTTAGTCGTTGAATGAACAACAATTTTCGACTAAACATTATTTAGTCGGCGATTTTAGTCGGGAATGGTGTAAATTGTTGTAGTGAATGTCTCCTTGTGTTAGGAATTTATTGTTGGAATATGCTAGGACAACTATATTGACCAACCAAAAGTAATAATCATATACAATAGACAAAATATCATTCGAGCAAGGATGAGAAAAATATAAGGGGTTGGTTGAGGCGCACAGAACCATGGTCTCATTAGAAATGATACACCACCCTCCGAAGTGGATTGACGAGTTCTTTCCCCAATATACTCCTACATGCCAGCCCACGCGAGGAAAAGCGTAACTCACAAACTGATTATTGTCGGACGTGCAAAAACTGTAACGAAATTTAGCATAGAGTTGAAAGGAAAATGCAGAACCAAAGTACGGGAGGAAATAAATCACCACATGTTCTCTGTTGAAGAAGGAAAGCTCAATCCTCTTTCCTCTTCCTCCCAATTTTCTTTCTTCAAACCATCGTAAATCTACACAATAGGTACGGCAGTAAGTAAAAGAGGGGAGGAGGAGGTTCATTAATCCCATGCAGGAATTCATTTGTAGTACTGATCAGTGATCATAGATCATGGTGTTCAAAGCCTTCAAAGCATCCAAAGCCAAAAAAAAAAACAAGAGAAACATTTGCAAATTGAGGCCCATCTAATTATATGGGATCCAAACGGTCTGCAAATTCATAGATGAAATTCTAAAAAAAAAAATATTTAAATTACCATAAAGCATTACCAACTGAAGAATGCCAAGCTTTGTTGCTTGTATTAGTGGGTTAGGCGCTCTATTCATTTGCGGTGATGATGAGGATACACATGAGCTGCCTGCAGAATCTCTCCTTCCAAAGTATACGTAATGACTCCAATTTTCTTTTTCAATCAATCTCTTTGCTAGCACCAAGGCAAGTGTATGTTTTTGTTTTGTGTCGTCAATGTATGTTAACAAACGACAACGTCCTAACATGAGACATAAAAAATGAGGACGGTATAAGAAGCATAACATAATAAAAAAAAGACAAGAAAAAGAAGATCATGTAGAGGAGTTACCACACCTAGAATTGTTTTGGTGATGAAAGACCTTTCTAATTTGGTGAAATCGGCTTTATTGTCTCTTGGATCCTCTTCATTACCAGCTGCATTGGACTTGAAAGTTGCGTCGAGATACATTGACGGAATAACTATTCAATCTCACAATCAGCGATACATTAAATACAGATTAACAACAAAAACGGGTGAAGAATGATACAGAATGTATATATATAGAAAGTGAAGTTCATGGATGAGTTTCATCTCTTGAGTGGTGCCAGCCACACTCACTTTCCCTGTGTCAAAGGTTTGTTGACCGTAGATTGTTATCAGAAAATTTTTGTTGGAACTTGTGGCTCATATGGAGAGGTACCAAGGAGTTCTAATGAAAGGCCAGATGTCGAGCAGAACGGAACAGAGCAGAGCGAGGGGAGCGAAGCGGAGTGGAATAGAGTATGGTATGGAATAATTAGGGTTGGAATAGAGTAGGGCTATATGTACTCTCTATGTAAAAACCTAGCCGATTTTGATCATAATAAACAGACTCACTCTCGCTCCCGTGGAGGTACCCGGGTTTGGGGAACCACGTAAATTCTTGTGTTCGATTATTTACTGTTTTTCATATTCAATTATTGTGTGTGGTGATTTCTCTAACCATTTCAACAAAACAATAAGTAGTCTGGGCCAAAAAGTGCACAATCGTGAAAACCAAATTATGTTGGAAGTATTCTGTGTGAATCTATAATCTTGGTCTATACAAACGGTTGAGCAGTTCAAAGCATCATGTCCATTGATTGGCTAGTAAAGTCGATAGTCTTCCACAAGTGAAGGTTAAAGGCCAAAAGCTACCTATCCTATGCAGGATGTTCCATTATTGTGCTCTGTTTACATTGTTTATGCAGATGTGGGGTATTGTTGGAAAATACTTGGGACAGACTATTTTATTTTGTACATGAATGTGAATTGACATGATTTGAAGTTGTGTTTTTTCAAGTGAAACCTATTCACCGTGAGCGGACGCATCTTTTGTGAATCGAAGTGTTTCTCCTCCCTGGTGTCTTTTCGTAGTCACCATTGAGTCTATAAATATAGCATCAATCATACATTTTTTAGATTTTGATTTATTATTACTTTCATTGAGTCAGAGTCTTTCATATTTTTTATTTTTTTTTGATCGGCAACAAAAATTTTATTAAAACTCGACAAAGGGTACATCGAGAAAAAGCCAAATACTAAGCACAAAGCATAGGCAGGGAAAAAAAACCTTCAGTGAAAAACTGAAAGAAGAAAAAGATACAAAAGGAAACAAGTGCCTGTAACATCACTTCCAAGCATAGACAAAGTCTCTATGTAAAAGATTTCCATGAGACATCAGTAGCAATAGCACCCTCATCCACTACCTTTCCAAAAGATAACTTCCCTTCCAAAATATTGCCATCCTCCCATCCAATATAGGACATCCTCTCTGGATCTCGCTCCTTTCTCTTTGTTTGTCTGATTTCAGTGCTTGGAATTGCTCCTACTCGAAGGAGAAAATCTATTTGTATCTGCTTCAATCAACTTCTTCATGTGTCTTATATCCTGATCAGAGTAAATAATTCCTAGCTTATCACCTGCGACTGTAGAGGAGTAGAGTTCTTGTAGAATGGAATTCTGTTGATGTCCTTGCGATTCAATAGCCTCCTTTACAGCTTCCTCTTTTACTTGCTTATTAATTGCATCTTGTCTGCCTTCATTATTACCCTCCGCAAGCATTAACATTTTACCCCTCCCACCCTCCAAGCTGGCATTCTTTCATCATCCAAATTCTTTTGAATTGCCATGTCATCATCAGATTTGTCTTCCTCTTCCATTCTGTCATCCTTGTCACCATCCAACTCATCATCTTCAACCTTAGACACAGGGCTATTTTCCTATATCTTTGGCTCAAAAATTCTGAATGTTTCCATCTCCTTTACCTTTACCAAATATTTCTTTCCATCAAAACCCCTAGCTGGATCTGACTATCAATTTTCTCCTCCATCTTTGTCACAATTAATATTCTAGCTTCATCAAAAGATGACTGTCTTAGGGTTTTATCATCTACCTCTATGAACTCACCCCCATTGCTCCCAGTGGCTTTAAAGGTGGGAGCATTCCACACAGTCAGTGGCATGCCATAGCAGTGTAACCACACGAATCTCTCCAACTGTGCTGCTTAACCATTCCATGGCTTTAGCTCATCGAACCAATTCCCTGTCCACCTTTCTTTGATTACAATATCTCTATCCTTCTCTTCCATGAAAGTGATTATCACAAATCTGCCCCCGATAGATCTAACTTGAAAATTCTTGCCTATTTCTTTCTTAAATACATTAGCCATCCTCATAGTTGATATTAGACCCTTCATCCCACCAATAGCACTTCTGAATGAACAGTTCTATTGGTACAGATGCAAGTGCACAGACCGTGCACAATTTTGAATAAACGGGGGGTTTTTGGATCAAATACTTACACACGTCCGATGGAGCTGATTTTCTCGCGGGGCCATCGAAAAATTATTCTAAGATGATTTAACGGCTCGGATCGTTCGTGTGGGACCCAAAAGTGGGTCCCTGAGACCCATCTATGCACGGTCTGCGCAATTGCATCTGTCCCCATTGTTTTACCACCTCTGAATAACCATCCATTACGTGAAGGCTGGAGATCAATAGTATTAATCACCTCAAGTTTTTGTTCCTTCAAGATCTTAGCGTTTCTTTCTTCCCCTTGTCTGCTCGATTCAGTAGTCCCTTTCTTCCTCCATTCTCCTTTGCCCCTTTTCTCAAATTGAAAATTCTGGTTTTTATTACCCCTCATTTGAGTTCGATTTCTTGCATGTGTGCCCTGATTTATTGTTTTCTTTGTTTTGTCAACCTGAAAAAAATGGGGATCTGGGTTCCTTCCATATTGATAGGTACTCTGAATCCCAAAAACATTACCTTGAGAATAGCCACCGGAATTCTGATTGCTGAAGTCTTGATTGTCTTTCCTTCTCAGGAACTTTGCTGTTTTTCCATCAGTCTTCGATTCCAGCACCAAGTGTTGTTTATTCTAGCAATAGCTATGGCGGCTTCTTCGAAAGAAAAAAAATCTTACAAACCCAAAGTTCTTACCAGTGATTTTACTTGTCTTCTTGGGGATGAACACCTCCTTGATCTTACCAAACCTAGAGAACAGATTATAGACCCATATCTTCCTGATATTATGAGGAAGATTATCGCCAAAAATCGTTGATACCTTCTGTGTATTCTCCTTCACAGCTCCTCTCTCTCCACTCATTGTCTCAGTGCCCAAGTCTTCAATTGAAGTTATTTTGATACTTCTATGGACTCAAAACCCAGAGTTTTCATCTTGAGAGAGTACAAACATAAGTTTAGTTCGAGAGACCCAGAGATTGTAGTGTTGCTTCTGTGGAGCATTCGATCAAGTAGTGTTGGGAGATAGGCATCTCATACAAACCGTAAGCCTCATAGCGGGGGCGAAATCTTTCTTAAGTATAAAGTGCAACACTCGTCTCCATTTCGATTCCATTGATTTTCAAATTTTGAGTTCTGATTTATTGTATTCATTTTATTGGTTTATCACAAAACGTAAACCATTTTTTCTAACAAGTTCTGCTTGCATTTTCTGGATAATGAATAGCTTGGTTTTAGGCTTTTAGCACTGGCATTATGAAAATGCTACAAGTTACAATTTTTTATAAAAGTTCCGATTTTTTTTTTATAAAAATTACGAGACACACTAAAATGTTACGAATCATAGAAAATGTTACGAATCATATTGCTGAAAAGTAACGAAAAACTAAAAAATGTTACGATTGCCGATGAGGTGGCACAATCTAGACTATACAATAAGTGTATATGGTACATACCTTTAAAAGGTGTGTATTGTAGCCATTTCCTAACATAATAAAAACAACACATAGCATTTTCTATGGTCTGCATCATCATGTCTCATCTATATACAATGAAATTTGAAGGCACATATGGCAACACATTTGACAAGTGCTATTAATTTGAATACCTTGAGATAAAAAAAATTAATAACATCGTACAACATGCTTTGAGTTTCCAGAATGATTTTTGATCCAATCGAGTCTTTACATTTCTGGACTTTTATAAGCTAAGCAATTACAAATCACATAGTACATGTGATCGAACAACAAGAACATAAATTCAACTGCTACAAAAGCCATATTAAGACCACCACCGACCACTAATAAAGCAACGACCTTGGCCAAGACAGGTCCTAATTCAGCCTCAAGAATATAGCCCTGGATAAATGCGATACAGGTGAAGCCTGAGCAGTAGACAAGGGCAGTTTTGGCCACAACCAGTTTCAGTGGTATCGCGATGTAAAAATCATTGGTGTCAAACCGCGATGTTGGAATCAACATTAGAGCTACTAAAGCCACGGCAGCCCAGCTAATAGCTACAACTAGATATACCATGTAGACCTGCAAAAATTCTTGCTTATTGTTATTGGTTTTGAGGAGCATTAGTGGTTGGCCTGTGGTTTGGTCAAAGCCACCTGGGATTGTGAATAGAGCTGCAAAGATGATGGTTTCAACTAGAATTGTCACCACCATACCATGGTTAGCCAACTCTTTGGCTGCAGTCTCGGCTTGTTTGCGTAGGTCGGAATGATTTTCTTCAAATAATTCCTCTGCTGACTTTCCATCATAATTCTTTCCATCAAAATTATGAAGGTACCATAAATGTGGATAAGAGTCATTCTTTACACGCTGCGTAAACAAAATAATGATGCGGAATCATCAATCTGGTGGGCATGAGGTAAATTATGTTAAAAGTAATCAATAAAGCAAAAACAATTAAACTTGATAAATTCAAAAAATAGAAAACAACACTAATAGTAGAAAAAGAAAGAATATATATAGCCAGGGAGACACTAAGGCATGACAAGTCAGTGTCCTCAGTTCTATATATAATCTCAAGGATGCCGGCCGCATCCACGACGTTTGCATGATCGGTGCTCTCTTGAATGAATCAATCGCCTAAAAGAAACTCAAAGTAAATATAGATCTACAGTGTTAGATATAAGTGAGAGATACTAATGTTTACTGATTCATGTCAAGTGTAGGGCGACCCCATAAGTCTACAGACTGCCAAAAACCACATGCCAAAAGTAAGGTCTTCTAGTGATTGGTGTTCTGGAAAGACAGGATAGTTGAATTCAAACTAAAAAGTGGCAACCGAGAAATTTTTATCCGACTATTTGCATTACAATTTAGTCAAAATAAACAAAACCTATAGATCTCTTAAATGTAGGCCTCAGCCTGACTCATGATTTGATTTCCAAAGTTCAAACATGACCACATGCTAGGAAATACTTAAGGCTCCGTTGTTTCGAAGTAAAATATTCTACTTTGTAGATCGCTTAAATATGGGTGAAACATTTTACTCTGTAAAAAGTTTTCCTTCGAAAATGACTTCCCCTCAAAACTCCCCAAGTCATTTTAGGGATGCATTTGGACTTTTCCTTTCCATAGTCCAGCTCTCTCTCTCTCTCTCTCTCCAACACCAACATGAAACTTATTTATAAATAAAATTCCTTCTTTTGATCTTCTCTCTCTGACTACTCTCTCTCCCTCTCTCAAAGACGACAACAATTCAAAGATATTATTCCAAATACTCCCCTAATTGTTAGTGAACTTATCTCTCAATTAGTTGATAATGATTGATCAGGAAAATTGTCATATTGTAATATAATTTTCTCAATTACAACAAACATTAGAAAATGAAAGTGACAAGTGTTGTTTTGGCAAAATCATTTTACACACCAAAATATTTTAGTTTAACTAATTGCTTTAGGGAAGCTTGTTGTTCTAAGAGCAAGAGCACTAATGAGTTTAGTACCTTAAACCAGAGCACATCCCAACTCATCTGGCTGAGAACTGCAACACTTGATCGACCACCATTACCATCTACTGCAGATTGAGAAGGTCGATGCTTTCCTTGTACGCATGTTGCAAGATGTAGGATGGTGTTCCCTTGGCGATCAACATCTGCTAGCATCCTATTCTTGTAATCAAGAGAACTCATTAAGTAATCGTAAACAAATCTATGTTTTTGCTCCACCGAGATTTGTAGGATATTCCTTTCGTTTTCATCATAGGAATTAGCAGCCTCGGGACATTTTATAAGGATTGCCTCTACCTGTTGGAATCTCTCCTTGTGTTAGGAATTTATTGTACAATCAAGTAGGAAAATAAAGTGACCATTCAATAGTAATAATCAAATGCAATAGACCAAATATCAACGGAGCAAGGATGAGAAAAGTATATGGGTTGGTTGAAGCACACAAAACCATGCTCTCATTAGAAACGATACACCACCCTCTGCAGTGGATTAACTAGTTCTTTCCCCAATATGCTCGGACATACCAGCCCACATGAGGAAAAACGTAACTCGCAAACTGATTAATGCCGGACACTCAAAAACTGTAACAAAATTCAACAAAGAGTTGAAAGGAAAATGCAGAACCAAAGTACGGGAAGAAATAAATCCTTATATGTTTTTTGCTAGAGAAGGAAAGCCAATCCTCTTTCCTCCAAATTTTCATTCTTCAAACCCACTTGTAGATATGTACATATGTACGGAAGTGAGTAAAGGAGGGCCGGAGGAGGTTCATTAATCCCATGTAGGAATTCATATGCAGAATTCATGTTCCCAGCCTTCAAAGCATCCAATGCCAAAAATATGAGAAACAAATGCAAATTGAGGCCCATCTTATATGGGATCCAACCGGTCTATAAATTCAGAGATGTAGTTCTAGAAATAACTAAAATTTGAAGTACAAATAAGCATTACCAATTCAAGAATGCCATGCTTTGTTGCTTGTATTAGTGGGTCAAGCACTCTATTCATATTCGGTGATGATGAGGATACACGTGAATAGCCTTCAGAATCTCTGCTTCCAGAGTGCATGTAACGACTCCAATCTTCCTTTTCGATCAATCTCTTTGCCAGCACTAAGGCAAGTTTATGTTTTTGTTTTGCGTCATCAATGTATTTCAACAAACGACAACCTAACATAAGACCTAAACAATGAGGACGGTGACTTTCTGAATTACCAAAAAAAAAAAAAAATTAACGAGAGCGGTATAAGAAGGATAACATAATAAAAATCCAATATGATTAATCATCTATCAATTTAGTGAATCATTTCCATAGCCTAAAAAAGACGAGAATATACAAGAAGATCATTGAAGAGGAGTTACCACACCTAGAATTATTTTGGTGATGAAAGACCTTTCCAATTTCGTGAAACCAGCTTTATTATCTCGTGGATCTTCTTCATTACTATCCGCTTTTGACTCAGAAGTTGCATCGCGATACATTGGTGGAATAACTAATCAATCTCAAAATCAGCGATACATTAATATCAGATTAACAACAAAAACGGGTGAAAACTGTTGGAACATGTAATTCATAATTTTCTTAGTTATTGGGGATGCATGAATCTACACTAGATACATTTTATTAATATGTTCTTATCACATTGGAATATGTAAAGTCCTCTAGGGACTTGTGATTCATTGCCTAGTTTCTACTATGTACTCCTATAAATGGACATCACATGTTATGGTTTGTAAATGAGTCAAGTATCAATAAATCAATTTATCAATTTCTATCTAGATAGCTCTTTGGTAAAGTTCTAACGAGTAGGAGCTCTGTAGGGCTTCGCCCTACATCTCCAAAAATATCTTCTTTTCTATTTTCTTTTTTATTTGCTTCTGCTGCCCCCAAAAATTCCAACATGGTATCAGAGCTGGTTGCGTTCCTTAACTGGGCGTAATCAGAAGGTTACATTTCCTACCCCTACTTTTTTGTGCTCAATTCCACAAATATTTTGCCAAATCCAATTGTTTTCTAAAAGGCCATTTTTTGAAAAATGTGTTCCCTTGATCCTTTGCAAAAAAAGTTTGAAGAAAAATCAAGCCGAAAGGGCTAGCCAAATGGCAGTGAGCAAGTTGAGAAGTTTTCGTGCACTTCTCCAAAAATCAAAATTGGGTTTGTCCAGCGACACCCACAAAAGGAGGAAATCTCCTGGGAGCAAATCTCCCACAGAAGAAGGGCGCAGCCAATGCTGTAGCCAAAATTCAAAATAACTCTAAATATTCAGCTTTTTTTGCAGGATCATGGCGAACAAAAATTCCACCACTATCATCAAAATATCATTCAAGAATCTCTTAAATGAGATTGTGGACAAATTCCACATGACTCCACCAATCTGGCAATCCCACCAATCCATTGGGCAAAAGTTTCAGGCAAGTCTGGAAATTCAAGTCAATGCAATTGCAGGTGGCAAAATTAAATTATACAGTGGCATGCACAAGAAAAAGATTGAGGCCGAGCAAGAAGTAGCAAAAATCGCGATTTGAGCATTTGAAGAATTTTCTGGATTTTGAAGTTGAAGATTTTAACTATCAAGACAAGGAGCTTTATCGTTTTCATCTCGAACATGCAGACTTCATTTTGGCTAATGCACTTCAAGATCTCAAGGATCACATCGCAAAAATCACAGCAAAGGCACAAGTGCAGAAAATTATGAATTAAGGGGGGGTGTTGGAACATGTAATTCATAATTTTCTTAGTTATTGGGGATGCATGAATCTACACTAGATACATTTTATTAATATGTTCTTATCACATTGGAATATGTAAAGTCCTCTAGGGACTTGTGATTCATTCCCTAGTTTCTACTATGTACTCCTATAAATGGACATCACATGTTATGGTTTTTAAATGAGCCAAGTATCAATAAATCAATTTATCAATTTCAATCTAGATAGCTCTTTGGTAAAGTTCTAACGAGTAGGAGCTCTGTAGGGCTCCGGCCTACATCTCCAAAAATATCTTCTTTTCTATTTTCTTTTTTATTTGCTTCCGCTGCCCCCAAAAATTCAATCTCAAAATCAGCGATACATTAATATCAGATTAACAACAAAAACGGGTGAAAACAGACTACAAAATGTGCACAGAAAGTGGAGTTCATGGATGAGATTCATCTCTTGAGGGGTGCCAGCCACACTCAGTTTCACTGTCAAAGTTTTGTTGAGCGTTGAATGTTATCGGAAAATTTCACCAAACCAAATAAGTAGTCCTTCAATCAATCTATTTTTACTGAACAATTTTCTGTAAGCTCAAAGCCCAAAACATATCAACGAAAGATGTGATAAATACATTGTCAACAAACTATTTGTCCATTAGTCCCTGATTCTGTTAGACTACACTTACGATCAGTCGATTAGAATATTAAAAAGAAAAAGCCAATTCAATGTCTACAGCAGATTATTGATTGAGTTAATTGACTACGCTGTGGGGCAGCCTTTTAGGTACACGGCAAAGGAGAAGTGCATTGAGGCCTTGAGGGTGCTAAGGCCCACTACCCATGAAAGAAATATGTGATAAAACAAGGAAAAAAGTTCACGTTTTGCTTGACTAAATCTAAAATCAGAAGATATAACATCAATAATGAAACTGCAATAATCATTGTAGAATTAAAATATAAATTTATCAGATGTGTTCAAGTACGATATCCTAACTGCGATTCAGCTTCTGAAGAAAGATCTTCCTTGACAAGGTACATGAGTAACCCGACTTCAGACTTAACAAAAGATTCATTTGCGGGTCCAGTATTTCATACCTTCAAAAAAACAAGGGAAAAAACTAAAAGTGCAGATGTCACCAGAATGTTGAATCTTTATGAGGAAAGAAGTAATCTATTTTACATTTTGAGAAAATTTCCAAAAAAACCATGACCTTTGGACCAAATGTCCCATAAACTACCGAACTTCAAAAAATATCAATTAGGGAAAAGAATCATCTTATACAACTGCAGGGTATTGAAATTATACTTACAGTAGTAGATTATAGCTATAAGCAGCTGCCAGGAGACAAAGGGCGTCCTACTTAGATCATAAAACACATATGATGACCTGCTTTTGAAAGAAGACGCTTTTGTGATCAGCAAATTCAATGGGGTCAAACCCTTTTGATCAACCTTGCAAGCAAGATCAGGGTATGATTCCAATATGCTAACAGCAAGACCTAGTTTACATAAAACAGAAACATCAACTTAGACAAAGGAAGGGAAAAGAAAAGAAAATGTTTAAGGAGGCAAGTGTAATAACAGTGGAAGGAAAATTATGATATCCTCAGTATTATAATTTTCTATTTTCTGCTCGTTTCCCTTCCATCCCTAGGTTTCAAACAAAGTGTTAATTGTTGGCTTTACTGCCTCAAAGTAAAATTAACTAAATGAGACCAAGTCCACATGCGATGTGCGTGCTATGAAATTTCGGAAACCACTCTTAAATTGTCCATCATGAAAAATAGATTTAGAACGTGAGGATGAAAGACAAATAATTGCAGCAATTAATAGTAGAGTTGAAACACTAAAAACAGTTCGATAAATGGAAAACCAACCTACTACAGTATGGCATATCTAGCATAAAAATGTAGGATACCTCACACTAAGGAGAAACACCAAAATGTTCTCCTTTTACATATATTCTATAACTACAAGTGGGCAGAGGCTTTTCAAATACAATAAAATAGGAGTATGTTTCAAAATCTCAGAAAAGAAAATCTTGGGATCCATTTTGCAGAGATATGAAATCATGGTTATTGGAAATCCATGGACATATCGATTTTATAGCCGATGTGGAGGATTTCACACTTAGATACCCTCTTGGATGGAGAGAAATGATGAGATAAGAAAGGACAGTCATTTGTCACCAAAAAAAAATTGTCTACATTACATATAAGTCCTACTCACTCATCAAACCCAAAAAATTGTCTACCTTAACAAAGTAGAAGCATTCAAAAGTTGTAAAATCCAATTGTGATTTTTCAATTCAAGGATGATCCGGGGGACAGTGTATCTCCGGCATAACTATCTTGATGAGTACTTGGCAATTTTATTTAAAATATTGCTTAACAAGTGTACCCAACATTTGTTAATTTAAAAAGAATGTAAAGATGTACATATAATTTCTGTTCGGTTTGATTATTCTGGACTAGACCAATTTTTATTTTATTTTTTTGCGATTTCTACTGTCCTTTAAAAAGTAATACTTTCTTAATTCTTATGTTCAAACAAATAACTTTGAACGAACCTCTATTTGAATCAGATGGTATTAATTATTACGTACCAGACTACCAAAATAAAAGAAAATCTGTGTATGTATTCAATGGAAATTGGAAACAGAACATACAGTAGCGTTCCCCATCAATAGCAGCATGGAGAATGGTGCGATCATCTCCTCTCGTCATCATGCAATCACTACCAAAATCCTTCAACACTTCAAAAACTTCCTTTTTGCCATATTCAGCTGCAAGATAGAGGGGGGTCTCTTCCAATTTATTGCGCCAAGCAACGAGCTCTTCTTTCATCATCAACATGATCTCCGCCACTTCCCTGTGCCCGAACCTCGCCGCCTCATGCAAGGCAATGTTGCCGTGTTTGTTCTCTGTCGTCAGCAAGTCGTCGGATAGGAGGTCTGCCCGAAGTAGGCTTTCGAGAGCGATTTTGTTGCCGTTTGTGGCCAGTAGATGGAGGACCGTGTTCCCCAGGTTGTCTATTGATACCGAGCCATAGTCTCTCAGGAAAACACAGAGGACTACAAGGGATTCGGGTGTTTTTTCGGATGCGCATTTGAATGCTTTGGAACGGTGGCTCATGAAACGGTAGTTCATGAAAGTAGGAGTACCACTGTTGAAATTGGTTGCAGAGTTTGCCATTTTGGTCATGAGCAAGTGTATGTGAAGGGCAAAATAGAATGGCTTTGTACGTGGGGAAAGTGATGTCAAACTAGCTAGCAATGCGCCAATGCCTCGTACTATAAAGCTCTCCATGGTTGAGTGGTTCCCGCGACAAAGTAGTTTATTTTTATTTAATTTTTAAGTTACCCGGAATTTCATTAAATTTGATTCATTTTATTTTCGCATGGCCAAGAGGAATCTGAAAAGTACAAAATTATGACCAAATATTAAAGAGGGAAAATTCTGCAAACTTAAGATTTATTAACTGAAGTGCCTGAAAAATGCATATTAGTGTGTAAAATTGTTTTGAAAATTATAGAATTTATTAGAGTGTGTTTCTTTTGATGTTTTTATACGCTTATCGACAGGCCACTGGCATAAATAGAATGACCCTTAAAAGAAAGTTTGCCAAATGTAAAATTAAGTCGAAATAGGAAGTATTATGACTCATTTTGCTTTTGTTTTGTTTTGTTTTGTTTTTTTTTAATTTTCTATCCCCAAAAGCTGGTTCTATGTGTTTTTACTTTAAATTAAATTGATTTTCATACAACTTTGAGTACGTACAAAAAGAATAAATGAATTTAGGCACATAAGCCAATATTAGTAATGAATTTAGGCACATAAGCCAATATTAGTAAGGATTGAATTTAGGCACATAAGCCAATTAATGAGAAGGAAAAGAGCAGAGACAAAGGTGTTGTTTGATAAAATTAATTGTAGCTAAAAGATGAAATTAAGTACTGAAAACCGAATGTTAAATTTTTTTAAACTAAAAAAGTGTTTGATAAAAATATCAAAAGTTGAATTAAAATAATTATTTTTATTTAAAGGTAAATAAATTCAGCTTAAATTATCTGTGATTGTTCTTTTTTATAGGTTGGCATCTTGCTATCCTGGGGTCTGATGTGGATGGTCTCGTCTAGTGGCTCTTCGCTTCCACTAGTCGTATATTTTTCCATCTTCCCTTTTAATCTTTGTACTGTTCAGAGATTAATAAAGTTTTTAGCCTTTCAAAAAAAAAAGATGTCATGTGTTTGTAGTGATGGTGGTGGTTATAATGGAGATGGTGTGGAGGAAGGATAGCGAGGGTGGTCGCTGTGGTGGAGAGGTAACGGTGATGGAATGTGTTACAAGTGATGATAGCAGGGAGCAGTGGTGTAGTCGTAGAAGGGAAAAGACCATGTGTGCTTAGGGAAGGGAATTCGTACGGTGATTACTAAAATCAATACCCAATTCTTCTTGTTTCTCGTTTGTTAAAGTGAGAATTCCATAAAATCAAGTGGGTGATTTTAGCAATAAGAAACCATTTGCTAAAACCAACCCATTTTAGCAAATAGAAATGGGTTGATTTTACAAGATTCTCATTTAAGCAAATGGAAACAAGTTAACCTTTTTTCTCTCTTTGGAGTTGACTCGATATTTGAACAAGTCCTGCCAATCAAAAATAAAAATAAAAATTTAGAACATGTCCCTTTCCTTCAAGGATGGAGCCAAGGGGGACAAGTGGTGGCGGCCGCCACCACAAGGTCTTCAAAAAATGCAATTGCTATATAGAAAATAAAATTTTATGTCCGAATTATATAGGCTCGCCACCACTAGATTTTTTTAATCTTTCATCATCATAATGCAGTTTGCCTTTTTATTTTTTAAGTATATATTTTCGCCACCACAAAGTTAAAATTCTAGCTCCGTCCCTGCTTTACTTTTTTTCATTTTGAGAAGTTTCAGCCGTGGGGATCAAAACCATGTGTGAATATGACCTCTGAAACTTTGGAGGCAAAAACAAAACAAAAACGTACACTAATTAAATGGCAAACACTAATGACGGTGGTGACCGGTGAGTGTGTTCCAAATTGCAAATGAATGACAGTAGTGAGAGTGGTGGCTATCGCCAATAATTAGATCAAATGACTCAGGGTGCTTTGCAAAAAAACCAAATAGTGGGTTTTTGGTTTTGTCTTTATTCAAATGTTTTTTGCATTTGTTAGTTTTGCGTCAAATTTTCGTGGTTTATGGATTCGTTTCGTCGAGACGAATCCAAAGAGTATAAAATTATGGTCAAAAGTAATATTTTTTTGAATAAAGCCGAAAATGAACCAAAATCAGATTTAATGAGTTTGGAGTTCTGTTTTTTTTCAATAATTAATTATAGGATATGTACCGCATCAAAATACGCGTATATATTGTAGGATATACGATCGTATCGCAGGATTTGTATAGTACAAAAAAGATAGATAGGATATGTATCATGTATCGTAGGTTTTTAACAACTATTGTTTCAACACCTTCAGTGGTGTTTTTTTTGTTTTTGCACCCAATGTTTCAGAAGTCATATTCACACAAGAATATTTTCTGCATCCGGCTGAAACTTCTCAAAAAACAAGAGGAAAATTTTCAAAAAAAAAAAACCACCAAACACTGACATCATTATCAAAAATACTCCTAAACTTACAATTTTTTCAAGCGTACTCCCAAACTTCAATTCGGTAATAAAAAATATTCCTTCCGTCTGCATCCGTTTGGCAACTAACGAGATTTGCTTACTTGGAGCTTAACGGACACTATAAACCGTTAAGTGGCCCAAAACAACGTTGTTTCGTTTTGTGCCTGTTTAAAGGGTAAAATACAAAATGCCCCCTATACTTTACACTCAATTACGTATCGCATCCCAAACTTCGACTTTTTTCAATTTACCTCCCAAACTTAAACTCCGTTATTCAAAATGACTCCTTCCGTCCTAATCCGTTACCTCACTAACGGAAAATGATGAGGTGGCGGTTAACAGAGAGTAAAAATCATTACTGGGAGCACAAACGCCCCAAAACGATGTAGTTTTGGGGCGGCCCAAGGGAAAAAAAAAACTAAAAAAAAAACACCTAAAATCAACCTCTCTCTCTCTCCTCCCAACCACATCTTCCTCTCCAAACTCAAATCAGATTAGGTCAAAATCACACACCCAATTATTTATCTAAAAAAAAAATTTCAAAAAAATATCTCAAATTTTTTTCGGAAATAATTATTTATCTAAAAATATTTAATTTTATAAAATTGTTTTCAAAACAATAAATACATCTAAAAAATTATTTCGGAAATAATATTTTTCAAAAAAAATTTATTTAAAAAAATTATTTCGGAGATTTTAGGTGGTTTTTTTTATTTTTTTTTTCTTTGGGCCGCCCCAAAACTACGTCGTTTTGGGGCATTTGTGCCCCCACTAACGGTTTTTACTCTTTGTTAACCGCCACCTCATCATTTTCCGTTAGTGAGGTAATAGATTAGGACGGAAGGAGTCATTTCGAATAACGGAGTTTAAGTTTGGGAGGTAAATTGAAAAAAGTCGAAGTTTGGGATGCGATACGTAATTGAGTGTAAAGTGTGGGGGGCATTTTGTATTTTTCCCCTGTTTAAATAAACAATAATTTATTTCCGAGAAAATTTCAGTAAACCCTCCAAACTTTGACCTCAATATAAAATATACTCCTAAATTTTCAAACTTTGTTTCCAAAAACTATTTTCAAAAAGAACTATTTTTTTATTCAAAAAATATTTCTAAGTGTGTTAAGAAAAACATTTTTTGAAAATAAAGTTTGAAAGCAATTTTTCAAAAAAAATAGTTTTCAATTTTTTTGAAAAAAAATTTGATTTTTTGTTTTTTGAAAAACATTTGTTGAAAATAAAGTCAAAAAATATTTTTTTAATTTTTTGAAATTTTTATTTAAAACAAAAAAAAATAGTTTTTGGAAACAAAGTTTGAAAATTTAGGAGTATTTGATATTGAGGTCAAAGTTTGGGGGATACTGAAATTTTCCCAGAAATAACTATTATTTCTTTAAACAGACCCAAAACGATGTCATTTTGGGCCAGTTAACGGTTTATGGAGTCCGTTATAAGTTCTAAGTTAGCAAATCATGTTAGTTGCCAAACGGATGCAGACAGAAGGAGTATTTTTTATTACGGAATTGAAGTTTAGTAGTACGCTTGAAAAAATTGTAAGTTCGGGAGTATTTTTTATATTGAGGTCAAAGTTTGGGGGCTTTTTTGAAATTTTCCCAAAAAAAAAAAAGAAAAGGAAAGGGACTTGTTCAACTATTGAGCAAGGCTGAGTTTCACTAAAGTATTTTTCGTATTTTTTTTATTGTTGAATTGTAAGTTATGAAATCAATAAGTCATTCTAGTCATACATCAAATTTATTTTTTTTTTGTTACCCTCAATTGCAAAGAGGGGGAAAAAATATTAAGAATTGAGTTTTTATTTTAGTAATCAGTGTACGAATTCCCTCCCCAAGGTCCTTCCGCCCAAAAGGTTTACTTACACATTACAACAAAAACTACCTATAACCCTTTTTTGGTGTAGTGAAATATCAACGTGGCGAGGAAATTCAAATTACCTCGCCAATTCCTTTAGCGAGGAAATCAGGTGCTTCGGCGAGGAAACTGAATCCTCGCTATAACCCTTTTTTGGTGTAGTGACATATAAATCCATTTGTCAAAGGAAAGAAAAGAGCTCTAAAGGGTTTGGATTCAAGCGCAGAACATATCAATGTGATTTTTTCCTTTCAAAGTCTTGCATACACACGGATATTTCCCCAAGTTTGGTCTTCCATCAGTCTCTCCCAAAAGGTCATTTTTCACATGTTTTAATCCCCTATGTGTTGTTCATCCCAAGATTATGAATATCATATCAATTATGGTACCGGATTTGTCAATGGAACGGTAAATACCGATACCTAAACCGGTACAGGTAAAATTTCGGTTACTGTTTCAGATTCACTGTTTTGAATGTTTTATTTTTAAAATATTATATCTCCCTCCTTCGTGTCTCTAATTTTTTGTCCCAATTGCCACTTTTTTTATCCTAAAATTATTGTCCTAGTTGAAAAGTAATGGCAAAAAAGTGGCGAGTTTACTTTTTTATCCATACTTTTTGATATTAAAAGTAGGAGTATGTGCACTGATGATTTTTTGAAGGGTAAAAGGAGGAAACAAAAAATATGATCAGTGCAATGATGATATTTCCCTAATAAGTTGAAATTCCAAAAAGGAACCAACAAATTTGAACGGAGGGAGTGGCAAAAATGTCCAATATGCCCAACGATTAATCTGCATGAAACCATTTCTCCCCATTTCAAATAGGGAAATGCTAATAACAACCCATTTGGTTGTGAAAAAGGGAGGAAGATAACAAAAAACACACAGTTTTTTATCCACCTTTAAATATTTTTAAGGCACTTTAAGACATCAGAAACTGTGTTTTTTTGTCCTCTTCCTTCTTATTCACAACCCAATTAATTGTTATTAGCATTTTCCTTTCAAATTTTTCAACTCCAATTTTTCAATTCAATGGATGTAGAAGACAGAAAGATGAATGATAAAAGTAAAATTCTAAAAAAGGGTTAGGTGGGCTTATGTTAGGGTTTAAAAAGTGTGCTGAAATGTGTGAAAAATATATAAAAGTAGGTATAAACCTAAAACTCTATTGATTTAAAAAATGTAAAATGTGCACTAAAATGCTTTCTTTTTTTTTCTTTTTTCTTGTCATATTGTAGTCCCAATAAACTTATATAGCTCTGAGGTAGTACTATGAAAAAAAGACCAATATTGACTCTGAGTTAGTACCACATTTTAAAGATGGACTGTCAGATGCGCTGAGTTAATTACTCTTCAAAGTTGAAACTTAATTTCTTACCTACTCGAGCGTGGCAGCTTTAAAGTGTATTGAAGTTTATTATCAGTACGTGAAGCTGAAACAGTACGAAATCTTCCTTCATCAGTCTCTCCCAAAGTTCATGTTTCTTTTTGAGCTGAAGAACTAGAAAAATATTATTAAAGTGCTTTGGAAAAAATGCAAAAAGTAATTTTTTGGTTTTTTTGTTTTGACTTTATTCAAATTTAATTTTTTTTTACATTTGTGAATTTTGCGTCAAGTTTTCGTGGTTTATTGATTTGTCTCGACGAGACGAATCCAAAAAGTATAAAATTATGGTCAAAACTAATTTTTTTTAATAAAGCCAAAAATAAACCAAAATAAATTTAGTTTCGACCTTAATTTTATACTTTTTGGATTCGTCTAGTCTAGATAAATCAATAAACCACGAAAACATGATGCAAAACTAACAAATGTAAAAAAATTTGAATAAAGACAACCAAAAAACCACTTTTTTGCTTTTTTGCAAAAGCACCCTTAGAGCATCTCCACTCCTACACCAATTTTTTACTCAAATTTTAGTAAAAATTTGGTTAAAAACTTGATTTGATATCACCCCTTCCAATAGAAAACCACTCTTTTACCAAATTCTAGTTAAAATTTTGTCAAACACAGTTTTTTTTTTTCATTTTGGCTCCAAAACTTTCCCACCATTTTGTCAAAATAATATTTTTTTTTCATTTTGCCTCCAAATTTCTTTCAACCTGACGATCAAAACGTGTAGAAAGACAAAATGAAAGAAGAAAAGTGAAGGATTTGGTAGCAGCAGAAGTTTTTCTGATGTTGTAGTGAACAAATAGAGCCGTTTCTTATTTGATGTTGGATTTGGTGAAGAATTTGAGTATGAAAAAACTAACAAATGAAAAAAAAATTTGAATAAAGACAAACAAAAGAACCATTTTTTTCATTCCGAAAATACTAAATTATGGTGAATTATATTCTGCGATAATGATATTGCGTTCGTCGAATGATATGATAACAATAATACTCAAGATTAATTTTCAATTTATTCGAACCTAAATTTCTTTAATAATGCGGCCCCTTCCAAGTTCAATTTCTGGCTCCGCCACTGCATCCTAGGCTCTTGGATCCCACGGTTAAGCTTGGAGGGAGCTTGTTCTTGGTGGGTTTCAGTTGTGGAGCTCTAGGACTTGTTTGGATTTTGGGGTCTTGCTCAAAACCCGTAAGGTAGGGATTTCTCCTCTTCCTCTTCATGTTTATGTGTCAATTTTGGTGTTTTAATTTTTGTATTGCTTATATGTTCTTGAATACTGTTTCAAAACATAAATTTAATTTGGGAAAATCCGGTACAGTGGGCTGTGACACTATCAAATGGTTTTAAGGATAAAGTTTAGTGAGAAAGGAACAAGTGATAGAACGTATTTGAACTAGATGGGAGCTTAATTGATTCCCTTCCCCTGAGGGGGTGTTCCACTAACTAGTTTTTTTCAAAAACTAGTTTTTCTCAAAAACCGAGACAAGTCATCCTCTCACAATACATCACATAACACAAAAACCAAGGCAGTTTTAAAACAAAACTACCTTAGTGGAACACCTCCTGAGTCCAATTTAACTCGTTTTTAAAGCATTTGGAACACCTCACGATGTTAAAACACGCCTCGCAGTAACTCTCCGGACACCGGTCGTGCTAATTAATGATATGAACGAGACTTGGATTTTTTGTATAAACTTAGGTTGAATCCGTGTCTTTCCTCTGTTTGAGAAGTGTTGTGACTTTATTTTGTCTCTGTCACTGTGGTCTCCAACTGTGGGAAATCTGCCAATGTGGTTTTAATCTCAAAAGTCTGGGTTGTTTCTACAAATCTCGAATTTGGTGAAATGAAGTCTATGAAAAGTTAGTAATGAAAAGAGAAATGTGATTGAGAATGGTTGTTATCATGAGAATGAAATGTGGAAGTTACTATAGTGCCAAGGGGTAGAAATACAGGATGAGATGGATGAGAGTGTTTAAATTCTTAAGTCTATGGTGGAATCGTGAGTGAAATCTTATTATCTTAAGTCATTGTGTTCTTGCTTATGTTGTGAAACTTAAATCTATATGGTTGATATGTACTTTTTGATAAAGAAAAATGAAAATGGTTAAACTAAGGAAATGTGATACTAGATCGACCAATCGGTGTGATGCTAGGCAGGGGTACGAGGCTGAAGAACTTGGCAAGGCCACCATTCAGTGTGTCGAGGGTTACGAGGCCCAGAGACTCGGCAGGGGTTACGAGGCCCAAGAACTTGGCAAGGCCACCATTTGGGGTGTCGGGGTTACGAGGCTCGGAGGGGAATACGGATCCCAAAATTCCCGGGTATTGAGTTTATGAATACTATAAACTTGAAATGAAAGGAAAATGAAAGTTTAGTAATTGTTGAGATAAAACCGAAAAGTTGTTGAAACTGATCCGAGAATTTTGATAAATGAATGTATTAAAAAATTGTGAAAGTATTCCAACTTGAAATATGTGTAGAATTTTGATAAATGAATGTATTCAGCTGGGACTCATTTTTATCATCATATATGGTTTATGCTTATGTGTTCTTGCGGGAGTACTAATATAAGATAAAAAGAGACATGCAGTGGACATCTCGAGGTTTGGAAAGCAACTTTGTGGGTATGTGCACTTGTCACACTCATTTGGATTTTGTTTGAAGGTTTTCCCAAACAAATCTTTAATTTATCAGTTTGGCTTGTCTCATTTTATATGTATGATGAAGTTTAAGTCAAGAGTTTTTTCTACTAGGAAGTGTATGCTCATCTCCTCCATTTCAGGTATCCACCAAGGTGTGCTGCATGGAGTGCCCGGGTGCATTGCCATAAGTCTAGAAAGCATGTACTGAACAGTGTTATGTATAACATTAACACTAGTTAGTTATATTCTAAAGATAAAAATGTTACATTATTTGTAAGTCTCTTGATCCGAAAGGAAAGTAGAGTTGCATACCTATCTATTTCCTTCCTTGGTACTTATGGAATGTTACTAGTTATTAATCAAATTTGTTAAAAAAAAAAAAGGGGAACTGTTTAACAAGGGAATGTCAGTTGAGCACCATGTAACAGCGCTAGCTACAACATGTATCAGGTTTCCCACTTTATCAGAAATGGTATTATTAATATGTTAAAAATTGAGAGCATGACAATTGAGCACCATGTAAAAGCGCTACAAGACCACTAAATTATTAATTAGTAAACTTCATCCATTAAAATTTGCCTTTTGAAATACTACATGACCACTAAATTATTAATTAGTAAACGTCCATCCATGAAACTTTTCCTTTTTAAATACCGCATGTTGACATAATTATAATTATTATTCTATCACAAAATTACAAGTCAAAGCCAAACTCCTTTTCACCTTCTCCCTAATACCTCTCTTTATCTTCTTAAATATATCAATAATGCCTCTCTTTTCGTATCGGAGACAATTCTTTTCGGAAAAAATTTATTAAATTATCTATAACCTAAAATTATTTTGGGTCTTTCTTCGACAAGGACATGGTATAAGAGTTAATAATGGAAATACGACAAATTAATTCCTTAATGCCAAGAGGACAACTCACCTACACATTCCAAAAATGCCCCCGCTAGCCCATTAAAAGTGCTTAAACCCCCTAAAACCTATGAAAGTGCCTAAACCTCCAAACCTAATGAAAGTGTCTAAACCTAAACCCTAGCGTACCCTATCAAAGTGCCTACAATCCTAGGGTACCCTATAAAAGTGCCTACAATCCTAGGGTACCCTATAAAAGTGTCTAAACCACTAAAACCCTAAAATTGAAAGTGCACCCTAAACCAAAACCAGAGGATGCCTATGAAAGTGCCTAAACTACTGAAACTCTATAATTGGAAAGTGCACCCTAAGTGCCTAAACCCACTACTCCAAAGAGCCTAACCCTCCTAAAATTGAACACTATCCCAAAATTAAAGAGACAAAATTAATTTTGTCTCAAATTTTGTCCCACCTAGACCCACACATGAGAGAGAGAGAGAGAGAGAGAGAGAGAGAGACGAGCACTAGCTAAGGAGAAGTACTGACGCACAAGGTGAGTCGATCGGGTCAGCAAAGGGAAAAGTGTGGTTGTACCGGCTGGCTGTTTTTTTGTAATTTTTTCTTATCATTAAGGGTATTTTTGTCTAGTGTTTTCCTTGAGCCCTCAAAAATTTCACATCATTAATGTATTGGAGGCTTTAAAGTAAGTTAGGTTGGACTAAACACCCTTTAAAGCCACAAACATGGCCTTTAGGCCAATTTTCTAAATTATTTTAGAATTTTTTTTTCTTCAAGCAACTTCGCTAATTAAAGACAATATGATAGTATAACACTATTTCTAATGGGGATCTTGAAGAAATAGTACAAAATAAAATCACGATGTGTTGTATTCTTACAAACGAGATAGTTATATTTTTTTTCACAATAAAGTCTCCTGTGTTGGATTGTGCCTACAGAGGTCCGAATTTCTGGCTGCGCCACTGTGTGTTGTATTTAGTAATTTTGAACCTAACATATATGGGCTCTACTAAAATTCGAGGGGCCTTGATTGGGCTTTAAATGGGGCGCCCAAAGCAGGCGCTTCCTCTGCTTAATTCATGAGCCGACTCTGAGGTCAGAGAGTTCTCAACGTGAAAATTGGCTCTAGGCCGTGGAAGGAATTTGGACGTGGAACTGCTCGTCAAGCGTAGAAAGACCGTGAAGGAAAATGCTGTTTTTTCACGTGGAGTTTAAATCAAAATCGTCCGATCGATTCCCTCCTCCCCATGGGCAACTAATTAATCCTCTTTCTTAAGGTGTAGATGAAATCATAACCAAGTAACATTGTTTTTATATTTAACTCAATGATTTTCCAAGCTAAGAAAGGAGACAAGGAGGTGGTGTTGAACTGCATTCCGGGTACTTAACGAAAATGCACGCGAAACAGTGAATTTAAAATTTAAAATTTAAAATTTTAACATGCATGTAGGTGTTTACTTTTTGAAAAATAATTGTAAATATTATTTTTCTTGAATAAATGACATAAAATAATGAAAACAACACGTAACATTGTCTACGGGGTAAGAGTCTATATCAACACATCTCATCTAGCATGATAATTAAAGACACAAATGGCTCAACATTTGACAAGCACTATTAAGCTGAATACCTTGAGATCAAAAGCTTTAATAAAATCCCTCAACATGTTTTGAGTTTCAAGCATGACTTCTGATCCAGTTGAGTCTTTAAATTTCTAGACTTCTATAAGCTAGCCAATTACGAATCACATGGTACATGTAATTGAACCACAAGACCATAAGTTCCATTGCTACAAAAACCCCAATAGTCGCAGCAATGGCCGTTATTAAAACAACAATATTGGCCATGACTGGTCCTAAGTCACCCTCAAGAATATAGCTCTGGCCAAATGCGGCAGTGGTGAAGCCTGAGCAGTAGACAATGGCAGTTGTGAAAACGGTCAGTTTCATTGGTATCGCGATGTAAAAATCCTTGGTGTCAAACCGTGAGTATGGGATTAACAATAGAGCCACTAAAGCGATGGCAGTGACACCAAGAGCTACCAGTAAATATAACATGAAGATCTGCAATTCTTGCTTATTGGTTTGGAAGAGTTTAGGATGGCCTTTTTTGTCAAAGCCACCTGGGAGTGTAAATAGGGCTACAAAGTTGATGGTGCCAAGTAGAGTGGTCAACACTACTCCATTGCTACTCAAGTTTTTAGCTGCTCTCTCGGCTTGCCTGCGTAGAGCTGAGTGATTATCTTCGAATAATTCCCATGCTGACTTTCCATCAGAATTATGAAGGTACCATAAATGTGGATAAGTGTCATTTTTTACACGCTGTGCAAACACAAACATGGTGCAAAATCATCAATCTGGTGGGAAATGAGGTAAATCATGTTCATAGTGATCAATAAAGCAAATACTTAACGCAATCGAATATTCTCAAGATCAGTTCAAGTGAGAGTTTTAGGGAAGCTTGGTGTACTAAAAGTAAGAGCACTAATGAGTTTAGTACCTTAAACCAAAGCACATCCCAACTCATCTGGGTGAGAACTGCAAAACTTTCACACCTCTCTCTGATATGGAAAGGCGCATTCGACTGACCACTGTTAACATCTACTGCCAATGGATCTGTGACTTTAGGATTTCCATGTCGGCATGTTTCAAGATGCAGAATGTTGTTCCCTTGGAAATCAACATCTGTTAGCATCCTATTCTTGAAATGAAAAGCCACATTCCACCGACCACCATTAGCATCTACTCCCAATTGATCTGTGAATTCACAAGGTGGAGGGTTTCTTTCTTGGAATGCTGCAAGGTGCAGGATGGTGTTCCTTTGGTTATCAACATCGGCTAGCATCCTATTCTTAAAATCAAGAGAACGCATTAAGTAATTGTATACAAATCTATGTTTTCACTCCACCGAAATATGCAGTATATTCCTTCCATTTTCATCATAAGAATCAGCAGCCTCGGGACATTTTCCAAGGATTTCCATTACCTGTTGGAATGTCTCCTTGTGTTAGGAATTTATTGTTGGAATATGCTAGGACAACTATATTGACCAACCAAAAGTAATAATCATTTACAATAGACAAAATTTCATTCAAGCAAGGATGAGAAAAATATATGGGGTTGGTTGAGGCGCACGGAACCATGGTCTCATTAGAAACGATACACCACCCTCCGAAGTGGATTGACGAGTTCTTTCCCCAATATACTCCTACATACCAGCCCACGCGAGGAAAAGCGTAACTCACAAACTGATTATTGCCGGACGTGCAAAAACTGTAACGAAATTTAGCATAGAACCAAAGTACGGGAGGAAATAAATCACCACATGTTCTCTGTTGAAGAAGGAAAGCTCAATCCTCTTTCCTCTTCCTCCCAATTTTCTTTCTTCAAACCACTCGTAAATATACACAATAGGTACGACAGTAAGTAAAAGAGGGGAGGAGGAGGTTCATTAATCCCATGCAGGAATTCATTTGTAGTACTGATCAGTGATCATAGATCATGGTGTTCAAAACCTTCAAAGCATCCAAAGCCAAAAAAAAAACAAGAGAAACATTTGCAAATTGAGGCCCATCTAATTATATGGGATCCAAACGGTCTGCAAATTCATAGATGAAATTCTAAAAAAAAAAAAAATTTAAATTACCATAAAGCATTACCAACTCAAGAATGCCAAGCTTTGTTGCTTGTATTAGTGGGTTAGGAGCTCTATTCATTTGCGGTGATGATGAGGATACACATGAGCTGCCTGCAGAATCTCTCCTTCCAAAGTATACGTAATGACTCCAATTTTCTTTTTCAATCAATCTCTTTGCTAGCACCAAGGCAAGTGTATGTTTTTGTTTTGTGTCGTGAATGTATGTTAACAAACGACAACGTCCTAACAGTCCTTTTAGTTTAATTACTCTATATTGAACTTGTTGAGTTGTTTGATTTGCCATGGTGAATGATTAAATTGGTTGAAGTCGAAGTAGTTTATTTTTAAAGTGGTCGTCCTATTCACCCCCCCTCTAGGACTTGTATTCTTTGCATAATTTCAATATTGATCAAAATAATCCTTAATCTCTTCTCCATCCTTGTTCAAAAATTCACCATTGTCTCTCCTATCTATAGTCTAGCGTCTCTAAATTTAAATTTTTGTAAAAACTATTAAGAACACATCTAAGTTCACATGTGTGTTTTGACAAGTGAATAATATACATTGAACCGGCACCAACATTGAGGGAAAGACTCATTTTCCAATTGATAAAAATTTGAGATTTCTTGTAAAAGCATGTGAGTCTCATACAGGGGGGAGAATTTTTTGATAAATTGTATTTGCATCTCTCCCCATGTACGAATTGTTTCTGGGCTCAAAGAATGAAACCAATTCTTCGCAACATCTTCGAGAGACAATGGAAATAATCTAACCAGAGTCGCTTCATCATTAGCACAAATCTCCTCAAGTTTTTCTAAATGTATGTGTAGGTTTTCCCAGCCTCTACCATGGTATTTTGGAAGTGTGTAATTCGATACAGTTGGTTGCCAATAATTGGGTAAAATTGACACTGAACTATCAAATTGATTTCCATACCCTCCATAGCAACTTGCAAAATAATCCATTTTTTTGTTTTTTTTTTAAAAGAGAAAGAAACAAGAAAAAAAATAAAACAAATAACCTAGTTCAAGTTTATCAACTTAGCAAGAAAAAAAAAAAAACTTACGATGCTTTGCTAATTGCTAACAAATAGAACTTCCTCCAACACAAGGCAATTGTCACCTTCAATTTCGTGTCTTGGTAAAGTCAATAGGCCTGCACCAGAAAAACTAATACAAAAAGGAAAGAAAAGAAAAGAAAAATAATAATAAAGCAAACAAAAGAAATCCTTAGCTATGAATTATAATAAAAACAAGTCGAAACTACGTAACCGCGCAACTGTCCCCGGCAACGGCGCCAAAATTTGACCTTGTCGTTCCGAGTCAAAATTAAATTTATAAAAACTAAGAATTAACTACTACTCCAGAGAATAGTGGCTAAGTCCGAGTATTGATCCACAGAGACAGATTGGCTGAGTTACAATAAATTTGATTAATTTCTAAATTAATTCTAAGGAAACAATTGAATGAGATTTTATTTTGGAAAACTAATTAACAAAAGAAAACTGAAATTAAATGAGATGAAGACGATGAGAGAAGAGTCTACGGTTTAGAATCCACCCCAACCGCGTAACCATGCATTCTCATAAACGGATCTCTATTTGAATCGACAAATAACTATCGCTAGGGCTTGCAATCCCTATCGATAGTCTGCAAGAAGATATTTGTGATTGTTAAAAGGCATAGACTATCCCATAGCACGGACCGTCTCACTGGCATGGTGTCACGCCACCCAACGGCACGATCCATCTTACGAGCATAATCTATCTCAGAACTCCAAACACAACATTGAAAACAATTATATGACAGGTATTTGAAACTGCAGATACAAATACGCAACTGATTGAAAGAATAAAAACTATTTCATAAACTAAAACATGTTCTGATCATATAATCCGATCCGAATAAAAATCCGAGTTAATACTTAATACAAAATACATCATTACTTGGAGCGGGGCTTCATCTTCCCTCTAGATGAAAGTTTAGCCGGACATCATGACTTCCAAACCCAGCAGCAGCCGTCCCTCGTTTCTGAATCAACCCTCTGTTATGCGTTGAGTCCCTTTTTATAAGCTCTTACGGGTGTGTAAGCCGACCTCCCTTATTCCGTGCTGATGCCAACGATATAGCTAGCCCATTCAACAATATGAAGCCCAAGCTTTAATGTCTCCATAATAATAAGGCGGATTGAACTTTGGGCCTAAGCCAAAATGAAAACCACGTGCAAGTCTATGAATCAAGCAGTAACTAATTTAATCACAAGGAATTGTGAGGTTATTTTAATGGACTACTAAGGTTAATGGATCCCACATCGAGGTATCTGGGCCTTCCTGCTCTTTGGGACAGGTCCAAGAAATCCCTTAGTTTTATCAAGGACAGAATCACGGGGAAGGTCAGAGGTTGGGCCAACAAACAGCTCAATCAAGCCGGCAAGGAGGCCTTAATTAAGGCGGTTCTCCAAACCATCCCCATGTACCCGTTCATGTGCTTTAAAGCCCCTAATTCCCTTTGCTCTCAATTGAACTCTGTCGTTAGTAAATTCTGGTGGGAAAATGGTGATAGTGGTGGCAAGATACACTGGGGCTCTTGGTCTAAACTTACTACCCAAAAAGGAATGGGGGCATGGGCGTCAAAGACTTCGCTTCCTTCAACACTGCTCTCCTTGCTAAACAATTTTGGCGTCTGATTAATAGCCCCCATTCGCTTTGGGCCAAGGTTCTAAAGGGTCTGTACTTTCCTAGAGTTTCTTGTGTGGATGCTAGCAGAGGCTCCTCCCCATCTTGGATTTGGTGTAGCTTGCATGCTTGAGGGCAGGTCTCTTCTAAAAAACGGGCTCAGATGGTCAGTGGGAAATGGTGAACTCATTCACTTTTGGAGAGACTCATGGATTCCTACTTTGGAGAATGGCAAGATTTACTCCCCCCCCCTATTGCTGATTATGAGGGAGCCACAGTTGCCGACTTCATCGACCATTCCAATAAGACTTGGGACGTTGCAAAGATCCGTAGATGTGTATCCGAGGTTGAAACTCAAGCCATTTTAAGAATTCCTATCAGCATTTCTAATAGCAATGACAAACTGATTTGGTGTCACTCTAGCTCAGGAAATTACACAGTGAAATCGGGGTACCACCAAGCTATTCTCACGTCCAGATCCACCTCATCCCAGCCTTCCTCGTCTTTCTCTCCTTCTCAAGCCATGTGGAATAAGCTCTGGTCTACTCCTACCTCTCCTAAGGTCCGTTTATTTATGTGGAAAGTGGTGAAAAACTGGGTGGCTTGTAAAGGAAACCTCTTTCGGAAAAAGTGTGCCTCTAATCCCATCTGTCCAATCTGTGAATCTGAGATTGAAACCATCGAGCATATCTTATTCCGCTGCCCATGGACCTCAACTGTTTGGTTTGGCAGTGGTAAAAGTTATTGGACGACTGATCAATCAATCGTAGCAGCTGATAAGTGGATGGAAAACTTGCTTTGTGGGGAGTTGGCCAAAGAAACTAGCAGAGAAGAAGTCGGGGTGTTATTCCAATTATGTTGGGCCATCTGGAAAGCGAGAAACGATTGGGTCTTTAATGGCACTAAACCGAAACCAGAGCATGTTATTCAAAAGGCATCCCTAGCTAACATGGATTTCTTGAACGTTGTTGTTTCCGATGTTCAGCAAAGGGTCTCGAATCCTAAAAGGGAGGGCAATTGGGTGCCACCACCCCCTTCCGTTATCAAGTTCAATATTGATGGAGTTTTTAAATCCTCTCGCAGCTTCGCTGCCTTTGGCATCATTGCCAGGGATTGTAGTGGATCCGCTCAAGTTTGGCGTGTTGGTAGAGTTGTTGCCTCCTCTGCAAAATTCATTGAAGCATGGGCCTTGAGAATTGCTTGTGGAATGGCCGTGGACATGGAGCTTCCTGAGGTTGTATTCGAGTCTGACTGTCTTGAGCTCATCAACAGCGTCAATGACCATACTTCCCAAGCTCCTTGGGAAATTAGACCCCTGGTTGAGGACATACAATTTTGGGCGTCAAACATGTTAGGATTCCAACAACGCACCACACGCAACAGAAGCAATAAAATCAAGAGAAAGCAACACAGATATACGTGGTTCGGCCAAATCGGACCTACTTCCACGGGGAGAGGGGTTTCACTATAATCCGGAGAATAATCCGTGTCTGTTGTGTTTACACACTCACACTCACAATCTCACAATAATGAAACTCACCAAGTCACTCGTGTATCTCTCTCTAACTCTCTGCCTCTCTCTCTTTTGTCACACACAATAAACAAGACAAGTCCGAGTTATATAAAATACATCAATTAACCCTAGCCCCTCCCAACTGGGCCTAAGCCCAATGGCCCACACGGGGTGGAATCCCAACAATCACCCCCTCCACACCGAGTGGGCAAAGTCGTCTGCAACACCCCCATGTTGCCTCCTCCAATCAGCTAACTCTGGCAAGCGCCTGTGTCACTATCCAGTCGAGCATCCATGCACCACCAAACAGAGTACAAATCCCGAAAGAGTGTATCCTTGCAAAACCAGACTCCGCAGCCAATCAGAAAATCCCGAGTACCGCATCCCCTAAAAAAGAATGCCTCCACTCGCACACCTCAAACCCGAAGTGTATGCGCTCACCAACAGAAGCGCCCATGTATGCGCTCACCAAACAGAAGCGCCTGCACCCCCTCAACTAGGGTGCTCGCACCCCCTAAACTGGGGTGCGACCGAGACTCACTGGCTCGGCGTCACTGGTGATAGTGTCCCTCCCCCCGTGTCGACAAATCCGGAGAGACCACTATCATCAAGCATATCTAGAGCGAAAGAAACTCCTTTTGGCCTCGTCGGGGCCCACAAAATATTCGTCTCCTTCCCCTAAGCTTTCTCATGGACAACCCGCACCCATTGCTTCTCCTTCAGGCCTGAATCCCGCACAACTCCTGAGCAACCCTGCTCTCTCCGTGTACGTGTCAGCAAGTGGCGCTTCTCCTGCCCAAATGATCTCACTGTACCGCTTGCTCCATGTCTAACAATCTTCCAATCTTCCTTAAAATAGCATCAAAGCAACTGTTTTCCTGTTCAAACTCTTCCAATCTTCTGTTTTCACATCCGTCGGTTTGACCCCTACGTGTTCCAAGGGCTCATAAAGCTCTTTCAAAATAAGCATGTCCTCCATTCTAGGCTTCCAAATCGCATAATTGGTCGCCGTCAATACTAGCATAGCATTCATATTTATCTCTGACATCTCAGCAAACAAGATAATCTGAAATAAAGCACCCCCAAAAACTCCAACAATTGATCTGATACTCCCCGGAACGATTTAAAGCAGTAAAATAAAACGTACCGTCAATGTCCGTACCAAATCTCCGCAAACCGAGCCCGGGATTGGATCCGGGACATCGAGAAAAGTCGGGAACCGGTCCGAACCGGTCCTGAACGGGTCAGAAAGCTACTGAACCGGTCGATAATCTTCTTCTGGTCTTTTTCTGGACCGCTATCCGGTCTAGTCTGGTCGAACCCGGTCTAATTGAATCTCTGAACCGCCGGTTTGACCCCTTTGACCTGACCTCTAATCCCTTTGACCCATTTGACCTATTTAACCCTGAACCCTGACTTGTCTGACCCTTTTGGACCCTTGCATGACCTGTTTGAACCTCGCTGACGTCAGCCCTAGCGCCTCTGGACCCCGCCGCCGCACGTGAAGCACACGGTGAGAGTGGATCTCACTCGCCTACTTTCTCCGGGCGCGTGACTGGCTTTCCGGTGACAAGGTTGTTACCACCGTGATCGTATCGAAAAACCCCACACAACCGTGGTCTCAAACTTCAAATCCGATCACTTTTTGTCCGGCCCCAACACACACCACCACTCGCCTCCGTCCGAAAGTGTTCAAAACAATCGTGCTCCGTCCTCCTGTGACAAAACCGATCGACCCACACACCGTGGTGATCGTCTCCGAGAGTAGCACGTTACCCACTGATCAAAAATAATTTTCGTCAATTATTTTATCCGACCAGAACTCCTAACAGTGCTCCAAAGGCCTCCGAGTGATTATCCGACTGCTCTGCGCTCTCCGGTGCTTTAACCAAAGCTCTGATACCAGTTGTTAGGATTCCAACAACGCACCACACGCAACAGAAGCAGTAAAATCAAGAGAAAGCAACACACAGATATACGTGGTTCGGCCAAATCGGACCTACTTCCACGGGGAGAGGGGTTTCACTATAATCCGGAGAATAATCCGTGTCTGTTGTGTTTACACACTCACACTCACAATCTCACAATAATGAAACTCACCAAGTCACTCGTGTATCTCTCTCTAACTCTCTGCCTCTCTCTCTTTTGTCACACACAATAAACAAGACAAGTCCGAGTTATATAAAATACATCAATTAACCCTAGCCCCTCCCAACTGGGCCTAAGCCCAATGACCCACACGGGGTGGAATCCCAACAATCACCCCCTCCACACCGAGTGGGCAAAGTCGTCTGCAACACCCCCATGTTGCCTCCTCCAATCAGCTAATTCTGGCAAGCGCCTGTGTCACTATCCAGTCGAGCATCCATGCACCACCAAACAGAGTACAAATCCCGAAAGAGTGTATCCTTGCAAAACCAGACTCCGCAGCTAATCAGAAAATCCCGAGTACCGCATCCCCTAAAAAAGAATGCCTCCACTCGCACACCTCAAACCCGAAGTGTATGCGCTCACCAACAGAAGCGCCCATGTATGCGCTCACCAAACAGAAGCGCCTGCACCCCCTCAACTAGGGTGCTCGCACCCCCTCAACTGGGGTGAGGCCGAGACACACTGGCTCGGCGTCACTGGTGATAGTGTCCCTCCCCCCGTGTCGACAAATCCGGAGAGACCACTATCATCAAGCATATCTAGAGCGAAAGAAACTCCTTTTGGCCTCGTCGGGGCCCACAAAATATTCGTCTCCTTCCCCTGAGCTTTCTCATGGACAACCCGCACCCATTGCTTCTCCTTCAGGCCTGAATCCCGCACAACTCCTGAGCAACCCTGCTCTCTCCGTGTACGTGTCAGCAAATGGCGCTTCTCCTGCCCAAATGATCTCACTGTACCGCTTGCTCCATGTCTAACAACAGCCCCTCTTGTCACGACAGAACCTGCAAGCCTGTACAGCCCACCAAATTTCTTACCCAGCAATACATCCCGCTCTTCAACAGAAATCCGAAGTACTCCAGAATTAACAGAAAAACTACATCCACTCTCATCAAGCATCCCGAGAGATATCAAGTTCTTCCTCACTCCTGGCACGTGCCTTACTCCCGCTACCTTCACAGTCTTCCCACTCGGCACTTGAAACCTCACTATCCCCTTGCCAACAACTCTATTCGCAGAACCGTTAGCCATCCGGACAAGACCTCCATCGCATGCCTCGTACTCCCAAAACTGTGATCTATCCCTGCAGATATGATATGAGCATCCCGAATCTAGTACCCAATCTGATTTCCCTGCATCCGTAGCGTCTAACACTGCCAAAGCCAAATCATCATCGGAATCTATAAGAGTCGCTGCTGTCTCCTTTGGTGGAATTCTCTCTTTCCCGCCTTAAACCTTGGACAATTCTGTAAGGGGTGTAATTCCACGTTAGCCCGTATCACGTGCAGGCTTGGCTCGACCCTAAATCTGCAAGACAAAGAATAAGTTAGAGCACCCTTGCCTCTTGTTGGCAAAGGCCCTCCGATGCTTAAGTTAGTACTGGATTACTAATCAAGCCAAGAACACAATGCGTATAACTGGGTGTTACAGCGTACCTTTTGTCATGGTTACTGTCTTGTATTTATAAGTGTAGACATTCTCCACGCTAGGCATCTCGTGCCTCTGTTTCCTATTCTCTTTAGGAATCCTTTTCCTAATAGGACTTTGCCTATTAAAAGATAACTTTCCATATCCTGCTAGATCTCGTCTAGCAGATGTATTTCTTTCCATATAGGATTCTTTCCTATATGTGGTATACTCCTAATCACGTTAGGACTTCCCATATTAATCCCTTTCTCTACGGGATTGCTCCTTATCTCATAAGGGGCTGCTGTGGAATATTCTGGAATGTCCCACCGCCTTATTCATGGTGGTGCCGTGCTTCCACGTAGCTCGGAATAACCCGTACATAGCCCAGCTCATCACGCCGAGCTGGACAATGTATTCCAGAATGCTATTTGAGCTGTATACGTAGTCTTCCTAGATCGGCCATACCAGGCCATCCATCTATGCCTTTATGCCGAGCTAGTGCATCTTGATTTATTAGTCCACTTGATTACTCTGACCTTTCACCTGGCCAGTTCAGCTCGGCACAGAGATCACGGACTCCCTATGTGGTGCCGAGCCATTCACCCTCTCGTGGTGATCGATTGGGGCACGTGCTATGCCTAGTAGTAGGGTAATCAGATTTTACCCACTCCAAATTCTGTTTTATATGCCCATCTTCCTGGCAATGATAGCAAGTGAAACTATGCCCCCTTGATTTGAAACGGTTTCTACCTCCCTTCCTTCCGTTTCCCTTTCCTTGGTTCCTGCCCCTGTTACCATCCGAAATTAGTGCTCGTGCATCGTCAGCCTGTTCAGTCCCCATCTCTTTCCTCCGCGACTCCTCGTTGAAAATAGCATCCTTAACCATAGCCATCGTCAACATTCCTTCCGGCGCAGAGTTACTCAGGGAAACCACCAGTGTCTCCCAATTATCCGGTAGAGAACTGAGCAACAACAAAGCCTGCAACTCATCATCGAACTTCAACCCAACATTAGACAGCTGATTAACCAAACTCTGAAACTCACTGGAATGTCCGGCAACCGAATACCCAACCCGGAGCTTCAAATTCACAAGCCTCCTCATCAGTAGCGCCTTATTCCGGGATGTTTTCGACTGATACATCCCCTCCAATTTCGTCCACAAGGCATAAGCATCTGTCTCCTGTGCTACATGATGAATAACCTCATGTCCAACACACTGGCGGATCAAAGCAACTGCTTTCCTGTTCAAACTCTTCCAATCTTCTGTTTTCACATCCGTCGGTTTGACCCCTACGTGTTCCAAGGGCTCATAAAGCTCTTTCAAAATAAGCATGTCCTCCATTCTAGGCTTCCAAATCGCATAATTGGTCGCCGTCAATACTAGCATAGCATTCATATTTATCTCTGACATCTCAGCAAACAAGATAATCTGAAATAAAGCACCCCCAGAAACTCCCACAATTGATCTGATACTCCCCAGAACGATTTAAAGCAGTAAAATAAAACGTACCGTCAATATCCGTACCAAATCTCCACAAACCGAGCCCGGGATTGGATCCGGGACGTCGAGAAAAGTCGGGAACCGGTCCGAACCGGTCCTGAACGGGTCAGAAAGCTACTGAACCGCTCGATAATCTTCTTCTGGTCTTTTTCTGGACCGCTATCCGGTCTAGTCTGGCCGAACCCGGTCTAACTGAATCTCTGAACCGCCGGTCTGACCCCTTTGACCTCCGGTTTGACCCATTTGACCTGACCTCTAATCCCTTTGACCCATTTGACCTCTTTAACCCTGAACCCTGACTTGTCTGACCCTTTTGGACCCTTGCCTGACCTGTTTGAACCTCGCTGACGTCAGCCCTAACGCTGATGACGTCAGCCCTAGCGCCTCTGGACCCCGCCGCCGCACATGAAGCACACGGTGAGAGTGGATCTCACTCGCCTACTTTCTCCCGGCGCGTGGCTGGCTTTCCGGTGACAAGGTTGGTACCACCGTGATCGTATCGAAAAACCCCACACAACCGTGGTCTCAAACTTCAAATCCGATCACTTTTTGTCCGGCCCCAACACACACCACCACTCGCCTCCGTCCGAAAGTGTTCAAAACGATCGTGCTCCGTCCTCCTGTGACAAAACCGATCGACCCACACACCGTGGTGATCGTCTCCGAGAGTAGCACGTTACCCACTGATCAAAAATAATTTTCGTCAATTATTTTATCCGACCAAACTCCAAACAGTGCTCCAAAGGCCTCCGAGTGATTATTCGACTGCTCTGCGTTCTCCGGTGCTTTAACCAAAGCTCTAATACCAGTTGTTAGGATTCCAACAACGCACCACACGCAACAGAAGCAGTAAAATCAAGAGAAAGCAACACACAGATATACGTGGTTCGGCCAAATCGGACCTACTTCCACGGGGAGAGGGGTTTCACTATAATCCGGAGAATAATCCGTGTCTGTTGTGTTTACACACTCACACTCACAATCTCACAATAATGAAACTCACCAAGTCACTCGTGTATCTCTCTCTAACTCTCTGCCTCTCTCTCTTTTGTCACACACAATAAACAAGACAAGTCCGAGTTATAAAAAATACATCAATTAACCCTAGCCCCTCCCAACTGGGCCTAAGCCCAATGGCCCACACGGGGTGGAATCCCAACAAAACAGGAGATGGAGTTTTGTTTGGTGCTGCAGAGAAAAGAACAAGGCAGCTCATTGGTTGGCTATAAATAGCCTTCATAGAACTAGTTCGTTTATTTCGGGTTGTATTCCGCCCAATCTTTCTGAAATTCTTTGTAAGGATTCGTCTCTCTAATGCTCAGTTGATCTTTTCAAAAAAAAAAAGGTTATTTTAATTGGTTCGGCACCCAGCACATGTTGCAACTCGCGAACTTAAATCTTTCGAACCAATTCAGCTCTAATCTGATCCAGCGGCTGTAAATATTCATTATTAGCATGTTAAGTCGCTAAACACCTACAACACAATTATCAAGTATTAAACTCCAAGTAACAATATTAATAGATATAACAAAGATAAATTAGGAGGCGCTAATGTGAATATTTACGCGCCTATCAGTAGTAGGAAATGATTTTTGGGTCCAGAGACTGAGAAGAACATGTCAACTAAGGTTGAGATACAATAGTGGCGATCGGAGCATACCTTGAGCTTGTGCTTGCTTCGTTTCGAAGTGGGAGGGGAGGGGAAGACGATTGGGGATGAACTGGAAGAAGAAGACCATTGAGATTGAAGGAGGAGGTAGTGAGAGCTTCAGATAGATCTGGGGTTCGTTCCCGCCTAAATCACCAAGGATTTTGGCGACTAGATATGGACTCTGGCCGGGTAAGTAAATTCTTAGTCACCGAAAGTGTTTTTTCTTGTAGTGTTTGCTGTAAGATTTTTATTTCATTTTTTTACAAGCAAGAAATCTAAACTAACCTAATCTAACAACAGCACACGCCCCTAACGGGACTTGAACATTGGCTACCACTGAGGGAGGCATTGGCCATGCCATGGAGCAAAGAGTGGCTTGCTGTAAGAAATTAAATGGGTGGGTTCCCAGTTATGCAAGGGTGGTTGTCCGATTGATCATAATTGGCTAAAGATATGTGTCACGGGGTGGATGTGGTGATACAAAAAAAATTTTTTTGCAAGGCAAAAATGGATTTTATTAATCTTTGAAAACAAATTACAAAGATTAAAGGGACCAAGCACAACAACATGACGGAGCACGAGCAGCAAAAAGCCCGAACAACGACAATAAAATGCCGGCTAAAACCAAAGGGGAAAAGAAATAACAATTGATTGGCAAGCTGCCAACCAAAAGGAGAAAAATAACCCCAACAAGGATGCAGCAAAAACTGGTAGAAGCAGCAGCATTTGGAATCCATCAACTCACCCACAAAGCACACGAGATGATGTAGCATCAAGGAAAAGCACCGGCTAGGCCCCAACTCAGATTCAAATACCAGATGTAATCCACAACAGACTTGAGGGCTTTTGCTAAACCAAACTTGCACTGAAAGATGCAGCAACAAGCATGAATCGGAATAAAATCCCAGCAACAAATAGATACAAGAACCAGACCCATAAAGAAAAAATTCTAAGCTCTCCCTCCACTAAACCCATCCAAAATATTCCCAGAGCAAAAAAACAAACCCACATTTGTGAAAGGCAGCTACAAAATGAATCCCAACACCTACTCCTGCTATAATATTTTTCAGACAGATCCACTACCTTTTCCGCCTCCAATATGAAACTTGACAAGAATAAACTGAAAGATCAGTGCTGGCCATCAACCCTCTCCTTGTTTTGGGCTTCCATTTCAGCTATCTTGCTAATAACTTCTTCTTCATCTCCATCATAACCAATCCCATGCATTTTATTGATTTCCTAGATTGTTCGAGCTTCGTCCAAGAGAATTTTGTTTCTGTTGTTGATGCCATCAGATGACATTGATGCAGATAAAGCAGCAGCGGCTATTGCAGACCTCAAAACTACACACTTGTTCTTGGATCTTCTTCCTTTCAAATTGCCCGTATTTACTTTAGAGAAGCCAATAATTTCGTTGATGGTTTTCCTTTTCTTTTTCCCTTGTAATCCTTTCACTGCAGTTTGAATAGGGACATGATTGTCCTCAACAGGATCTAAAGTAACCCCATCATTGGTGTTCACATTATGGTTGAAGTGAACATCCTCCAAATTGTTTTCATCTTCCTTGTCACTCTCCTCGCCAGGTTCTTGGATCTTAGCTTCATCAATAACCATCACACGCTCTAGCACTCTCTCACTTCCCACCACTGAAGTTTCTTTCTCCAATGAAGAGCTTTTTGAATCCATGGCTGAACCATCAGCCACCAATGGGTTGTTCACCATCATTTCAGATTCTTGATATACCAACCGGCTATTTTTCTTGAGTTGAGATTGGCTTTCCTTTGAACTTTCCTCAAGGCTATCAGGAACTTTATCACTTCCTTCTGAGTAATTTTCAATCCCCAAGGGGGAACTCATAGAGTCCCTAGCAATAGCTGCCTTATTAATGGAAATTGGCCCGTCTACTAAGCTGTTTGAAATTGCCTCTTCATCAGTCTTAAAGTCAACTTGTGCCTCATATTTTGATTCCACATCAGTTGGTGCATCCTTGTTTACTGCCTCTTCCTTTGCTGTATGAGGATCCTTGACACCTTCCAAATCAGCACCACAACTACTGTTGTTGTTATTATCTTGAGAGTTAATCACTGAGTCAATTGAGGCCCCTGTTTGTACTCCAATGTTGACCTGAGTTTTAAAAATAACCGCAAACGGATCATCACATGGTTCTTCCCAAACTCTAACCCTGTAAATTCTTCCATTAATGAGAATGTTAATCCACTCGTCAATAGAGCGTTCATAATCCGTGGTGATACAAAATTTGGCCAACATTAAAGTTCAGAAAGACATAAATAAACCAAAATTAATTCGTTAGGCTAAAGATATGTGTCAAGGGTAGTTCAATATAATAAAACTCATAAACGAGATATAGTCTAGGATTTTAATTTAATTTCCTCTTTAAAATAAAAAATAACACCCGTTTCTGGTACTTAATGATCAGTAAATAAATAAAATGCACGTCCAATAGTGAATTTAAAATTTGGTAACATGTAAGTGTAATTTCTATTTGAAAAATAATTGTAAATATTATTTTTCTTTTTGAAAAAATAAATGACTACGAGTCTGCATCGACACGTCTCGTCTAACATGATAATTAAAGACACAGATGGCGCTACATTTGACAAGCGCTATTTAGCTGAATACCTTGAGATCAAAAGCTTTAATAAAACCCTCAACATGTTTTGAGTTTCCAGCATGACTTTCGTGTTGGAAAAATAAGAGAATTACACAAACCACAACTCTATTCTATTAATCTGTAAAACTCATAGACACATACATATTTCACTCACCAATACAATCTCACATACGCACACATTTTACTGGTGCGGGAAATCCCCAAAGTGGATTCTAGAAGTTAGCTGATTACGAATCGCATAGGACATGTAATCAATCCGCAAGACCACAAGTTCCATTGTTAAAAAAAGCACAACAATCCCAACAATGGCCGTTATTAAAACAACAATATTGGCCATGACTGGTCCTAAGTCATCCTCAAGAATACAGGCTTGGCCAAATGCAGCAGTAGTGAAGCCCGAGCAGAAGAGAATGGAAGTTAAGGAAACAGTCAGTTTCATTGGTATCGCCATGTAAAAATCCTTGGTGTCAAACTTTGAGTATGGGATTAACAATAGAGCCACTAAAGCGATGGCAGCGAAACCAAGAGCTACCAGTAAGTATACCATGAAGATCTGCAATTCCTGCTTATTAGTATTGGTTTTGAAGAGTACAGGTTGGCCTGTCTGTCCATCAAAGCCACCTGGGAGTGTAAATAAGGCGAGTGGTCAACACTACTCCACTGGTACTCAAGTTTTTGGCTGCATTCTCAGCTTGTCTGCGTAGGGCTGAGTGATTTTCTTCAAATAATTCCTTTGCTGACTTTCCGTCAGAATTAGGAAGGTACCATAAATGTGGATATGTGTCATTTTTTACACGCTGCATAAACATAAACATGATGCGGAGTCAACAATCTGGTGGGGAATGAGGTAAATTATGTTCAAAGTAATCAATAAAGCAAATGCAATCAAAGTGGACGGATCCAAAAAATAGAAAACATCACTAATAGCAGAAAGGCAAAAAATACAACCAGGGAGATACTGAGGCATGACAAGATCAGTGTGCTCCGCACTTGCATGATCACTGCTCTCTCGAATGAATCAATTGCCCAAAAGAAACTAAACAGAGTAACTATAGAGCTATAGTGTTAGATATAAGTGAGACTGTGAGAGATACTAATTAGCGGTCTACTGATTAATGTCAAGCATAGGGCAACCCTTAAATCAACAGAATGCAAAAAACCACTAGCTAAAATTCATGTCCTTTTTAGTAATTAATGTTCTTGGAAGACGGGTTAGTTGAACTCAAACTAACAAGTGGCAACCAAGAATTTTTATTTAACTATTCACATTTCTGTTTAATTAAAATAAACAAAACCTCTGACTCATGAATTGATTTCCAAGTTCAAACACAACCGCATGCTAAAAAATACTTGACGGAATATTCTCAAGATCAATTCAAGTGATAGGTTTAGGGAAGCTTTGTTGAACTAAGCAAGAGCACTAATGAGTTTAGTACCTTAAACCAAAGCACATCCCAACTCATCTGGGTGAGAACTGCAAGAGTTTCACCCCTCTCTCCGATATGAAAAGGAGCATTAACATCTCCTGCCAATGGATCTGTGACTTCAGGATTTTCAAGTCGGCCTGTTGCAGGATGCAGAATGGTGTTCCCTTGGAAATCAACATCTGTTAGCATCCTATTCTTGAAATGAAAAGCCACATTCCATTGACCACCATTAGCATCTACTCCCAATTGATTCGTGAATTCTCGAGGTGGAGGATTTCTTTCTTGGCATGCTGCAAGATGCAGGATGGTGTTCCTTTGGTTATCAACATCGGCCAGCATCCTATTCTTGAAATCAAGAGAACGCATTAAGTAATCGTATACAAATCTCTGTTTTCGCTCCACCGAGATATGTAGTATATTCCTTCCATTTTCATCATAAGAATCGGCAGCCTCGGGAAATTTTCTAAGAATCTCCTTTACCTGTTGGAATGTCTCCTTGTGTTAAGAATTTATCGTTAAAATCTACTACGACATTTAATTTGACTAACCAAAAGTAAAAATCATATACAATAGACAAAGTATCAATGGAGCAAGGATGAGAAAAGTATATGGGGTTGGTTGAGGCGTGTGGAACCCTACTCTCGTTTCCCTGCTCTTGTTAGAAATGATACACCACCCTGCACAGTGGATTGACATACCACCCCGCATGAGGAAAAGTGTAACTCGCAAACTCATTAATGCCGAACACTTAAAAACTGTAACAAAATTTAGCATAGAGTTGAAAGGAAAATGCAGAAGCAAAGTACCGGAAAAAATAAATCCCTATATTTTTTTGTTGGAGAACGAAAAATGAGTAAAGGAGGGGCGGAGGAGGTTCATTAATCCCATGCAGGAATTCACATGCAGTAAACTGAGGATAGATCATGGCCGGTGTTCCAAGCCTTCAAAGCATCCAAAGCCAAAATAATAATAATAATAATAAGAAAAGAGAAACAAATTAAATTGAGGCCGATCTTATATGGGATGCAAACAGTCTGCATTACCAACTCAAGGATGCCATGCTTTGTTGCTTGAATTAGTGGATCAAGCGCTCCATTCATCTTCGGTGATGATGAGGATGCACATGAGCTGCCTTCAGAATCTCTCCTTCCAAAGTACACGCAACGACTCCAATCTTCTTTTTCGATCAATCTCTTTGCCAGCACTAAGGCAAGAGCATGCTTTTGTTTTGCGTAGTCAATGTTTTTCAACAATGGACAACCTAACATAAGACATAAATAATGAGGATGATATAAGAAGCATAATAAAAAAAAACTAAAAAAAAAATATTAAAAAAAAAAACATAATGCATATAGATCCCATATGATTAAACATCTATGAATGTTGTGACTCTTTTCCATTGCCAAAAAAAACACTAAGAAGATCATGAAGAGGGGTTACCACACCTAGAATTATTTTGGTGATGAAAGACCTCTCTAATTTGGTGAAACCGGCTTTATTATCTCGTGGATCCTCTTCATTACGAGCTGCTTTGTACTTGAAAGTTGCATCAAGATACATTGGCGGAATAACTACTCAATCTCACAATCAGCAATAGATTAATTAATATCCGATTAACAAAAACGGGTAAAGAATGACAACAAAATGTGCATATATAGAAAGTGAAGTTCATGGATGAGATTCATCACTTGAGTGGTACCATCCACACTCACTTTCCTTGTCAAAGTTTTGTAGTCCGTAGATTGTTATCAGAAAATTAACAAAAGCAATAAGTAGTCCTTCAATCAATCTATTTTTGCTGAATAATTTTATGCAAGCTCAAAGTCTAAAACGTATCAAAGAAAGATGTGATAATACATTGTCAACAAATGATTTGCACATTAGTACATGATTCTGATTGACTAAACTTAAAATTAGAAGACTTTTGGGTACACGACAGAGCTAGAATTTTTAACTAGTGGTGGCGAACATGTATACTAAAGCCACAGATGAACTACACTACAAGCATTTGATTTAAAAAAAAAAGAATTGAAACATCATACTAAAATTCTATAATAAACAATGTTTTCATATGCCCGGAGTAGGGTTGGGCATTTCATCCGCCCCGTCCGAATCCGATCCGATCCCCGATTCGAAGGGATCGGCAATATGGAGATCTGTTTGGAGATTGGATAGGATATGGGGATTTTTTTTGAAAATGTTTGGGGATTGGATAGGGGGTGGAGATAGGCATGTCCCCGCCCCGAATCCGCTCCGAATCCGTTCCCCGCTCCGTCCCCGCCCCGTCCCCGATCTGCCCCATCCCCGAATCCCCGAAATATAGGGGTCTATTTATGAATTATGAAACTTTGGGGTCTCACTGAATTTTCTTCAAATATATGGCTTTAGCAAGTGGAATGAGTTTTAGCGTGACATGTATTTCCCAATCATTAGAAACATGTTTTTCTAATGATTTTTGGTTATTTTCTTCGCTTAGGTATATATTTTCCTGTGACTGGAACCTAATTAATTCCATCAAGTAAAAGCCAATTGAAACAAGTCAAAGTACATATCAATAGATGTGGCCCATTTAGTTTCCATCTTCGCGAACATCTCATTTTAAAAAATTTGGAGGGTTTTGAGAATGTAAACATAATGGAAAACATGGCCTTCTAATGATGTTTTCCAACTGGTGGGAGTTCGAAATTCACAATGTTATATGTTGGGCTGCCTGTTATTTTGTTCGGAATTCACACTTGATTTTAGGGAAAATGATTTGTAATTGGGCTTCTATAACTATTTACTTGTTACTCTAGGGAAAATAATTGGATCCCCGAAATCCCTGTGGGGATCCCCGTTCCCCGTTTGAAGCGGGGATGGAGGATAAAAATAAATCCCCGTTGGAGATTGGATAGGGGATGGATATGAGTAAGGGGTTTGGGGATTGGGGGTGGAGATAGTAGTCTCCGGCCCCGATCCGTCCCCATGCCCATCCCTAGCCCGGAGAGTGCAAAAGATAGTAATTTAACTTAATTTATCTTCTAAAATGACGCATTTTGAGTTGTGCCTAGTTCCCTTTCAGGTCGTTAAAAACATCAACAGTAGAATCGAATCAAAACCTCTACCAATATCTTTCCCAATGCATGTGATAAAAAAACATGTCAAAATTTTCATCTCCCATGCTATTGCGCGGTCTGCTGTTTACAAGTTTCAAAGCTAAAAGAGCAGGCTAGATCATAGACTTTGACATGAGCAACGTCAATACAAGATTAATTAATCAATCAACAAGAGGATAAATTGTAACATTTGTTGTTTTGTTTTACCACTTGACACAATTAGGAAATGGTACTTAGATTTTGAATTTTCAAATGTAGTTTCTCCGGCTTTGCAAAATCGGAAGTATAACATTTTTCAAGAAACTTGCAAATATCTTTGAATTTAAATGGTGTATAGTCAATATCCCGGCTCCAAAAGATTTAAAGTTGTGCTGAGAATGAGTAACTCCATTGTATCTGCATTGCTTGTTATGTTTCCTTGATTTTCTTTGATTGTCAATAAGTTTTGTCTAATAGAGAAAGAGTTTGCATTACTCTTAAAGTGTGTAGTTTTTTTTCTTTTTTTTTTCTCCTCGATTTAGAGCCCAAGTTTCTAGATACTTTACTTAGGCTAGTAAATTTGGTTTTAGACTTCTTTACAAGGAACAATGAAAATATCTATTGGTGGCGAACATACATAGTTTGAGGGTAAAAACAAAATTTCTAACATGAAAGTAGCATTTTTTTAAATTGTGGTGGCGGTCACCACCACTTGTCTCCCTTGGCTCCATCCTTAGGCAGAGGAGAAGTGCATTGAGGGTGCTAAGGCCCACTACTCATGAAAGAAATATGATAAAACAAGGAAAAAAGTTAATGATTTACATGACTAAGGTTGAGTTTCCATTATCATCTAAATAATATTTTTGGTATTTTTGTCAGTTGTCTATAATGTGAACACAAATCATTCTCCTCGCATACATCAGACACAAGTACCATTCGGCTAGGGATGGCAATGGGCAGGGTCGGGGACGGATATGGCATCCCCGCCTCCAATCCCCGAACTTCATATTTACCTCCGTCCCCGCCCCGATCTCCGAACGGGAAATCATCTCCACCCTCCATCCTCACTCCTAACGGGGATCGGGGATCCCCGCCCAGATCCGAAAGTTACCAAACCAATAAAAAAAAAATGAAAAAATCTAGAAAAATACCCCTTAGACTTTACCAACATATTTGATATCCAAACCACCAAATAATGAAAAACATGGCAACAATTTGCAATTTTCCACCAAATATCCCAACCAACCAAATATAATTACATATAGTCAAGGATTCCAACCTTGAAGGCTGGAATTACCAACTAAATTATGTTCGATTATGTTTAAGAATGTGAAGAATGAAGTGTATTTTTTATAAACTAATAGCATATATTTTGAGGAAACTCTAGCAATTAAAAATAATTCAAGAGGTCTCAATGTGAATAACTTATTAGACGTGTAATAAAAAAACGGGTCGAGGACGAGTCGGGGACGGGAACAGATCGGGGGTATGTAAAACGGTCTCCAACCCGATTCCTTATTTTTATTTTTTCCTCCAAATCCAACCCGATCCCCAAAAAAATCCCTGAAACTCCAACCCGAACAGGGCGGGGACGGATCGGAGTGGATCGGATCGGCTGGAATTGCCATCCCTAATTTCGGCGGAAACTACACCAAGTTTTGACTACAGTGAAAACATGATATTTTTAGTGGAAACTCACCCTAAATTTAAAATCATACTCCCTCCATCCCTTTTTAAGTGTATAGCCTCGTAATTTTAACTTATTTTCTCTCACATCAACTTTTACAACTTCTACATCTACTTTCCACTACCTACCTTTATCAGTATAACAATATCTATTAACTTTTCGAAAAGGAATCTACTTTTAAGGGTAAAATCTGAAATGCACTCACTAACTTTTTAAAACACACGCTTATTAAGGGAAATCTCAAAATGTAAAGTTAAACACTATCAAAGGAACGGAGGGTGTAAGATATAACATCAACAATGAAACAGCGGGAATCATTGTAAAAGCAAAACCTAGATCCCACTAAAATAATTAAATACTATTAAATTGATCAAATGTTCAAGTATGATATCCTAACTTTTTACGGATATTAAAATTATGATATCCTAATTGCGATTAAGCTTCCCAAGAAAGATCTCCCATAACAAGATACAATGTTTCCTAGTAACACAATACAAGACTTAACAAAAGATTCATTCACAGGTTGAGTGTATGAAAAATTACCAAAACAAGGCATTGATCACGTCACATTATCCGGACTTTTTATCCGGACTTTTGATCCAAAATTTTTTTTGACGATCCGATCCGTCCAATGTGTTCAGAAGGTGTTTTCAAGGGTCCTCGCGGAAAATCTTCAAAAAAAAATACCGAGAAGGGCTTGATCCAAGCAGTTTTCGCAAAAATATATAAATACAGTTTTTGCGAAAACTGCTTGGATCAAGCCCTTCCCGGTATTTTTTTTTGAAGATTTTCGCGTGAACCCTTGAAAACACCTTCCGAACATATTGGACAGTTCAGATTTCCCAAAAACAATTTTTAACGTGAAAAAATTACATTTTTTCTTATTTACGGGAGGTCCTTACTAGAAAATTTGCCTATCTATATTACATTACACAACGGTCTTGAAAAATGTCTCACTCACAAGTGTCCTCCGTGGCGCATTGGAGGGCCATGATCGAATTTTAAGTTCATAACACAGTTGATCCAAAGGTTCTTATTATCACTGTTGTTCAAAATTCAAAATCTATATAGATAGGATTTCTATCTTACGGCCATGATTGATACTAAATCAAATTATGGGATGAGATTATTCCAAAAAAAATCCGAGGGATTTCTATTTCCAAAATTGGGAGATGCCATATCTCTTCCGTTTCGTCTTCTCTCCCCTCCCTCTCTCTGCTCTTTCATGGATCTACACCTACGAAATCCACTGCAACCATTGGTGACGTGGAGATGCCATTAGTTTTGTACCCTCGATTCTACAAATTTGAACTGAAGGCAATAGGTGTATTGGAAAATGGAGTTTCACAGTTTTCTGATGAATCTATTTGCTCTCTTTAAGGTTTAATATGTTAATTTTTTAAAGGTTTTGCGCAAAGGCTCTTTGGGAACAAATAGTGTTTCTTTTCTTTTTTACTTTGCAGGTGTTGCCTACTATCTTCAATAAAGAGTTATTTCAAGGTGATTATCAGCCTCTCTCTAATCTCTATACTATTTCAGGTGTTAATTAGTATTTGCCTGGGACATTATGTTTCCTTTCATTTTGTTAGTTGTCCCATTTCTATAGATATGCTAATTGTAATGACTAGGTTGTTGTGCGTGCTCCAAATAGGTACTTAATATGATGAAATTGATACGAAGATGGCAATTTGTGATCTCAAAATGCTGAAGAATGATGAAGAAATTGAAGATACTTAATATTAACGGCACCTACACTGAGCATAAAGACTTTTTTTTTAGAAGAGACCCGCAGTCTTGCTTTTTCATAATAGAAGAAACTTATGTTCCTCAGTTCCTCCTTTCTTCGTGTTCTTTTTTCTTTAGTTATCATGGCACTCATTTGGCCGGGTATATAACTTGGTATATAGAAAAGAGTTGCTTATAAGCATGTTGATTTTTCATTTTACATTTGATATGCCATTACAGTAAAAAAAAAAAATTCCATAATTTTTCCAATTTCGATTGAAATGATGTACCTGGACCAATGCTGTATGGATTTTTGGTGTACTCTAATTGTATTTAGTTTATAAGATGATTGCTTTAGTTTTAATATCTAATAATGTATGATCAGGTTATTGGTATGATGATGATGATTTGATTTTGGGGTTCTTCTGTGAGTATTATTAGTTCTTAGTTCTTAGTTCTTACCATCGTAATTTTGGGTTCTTCTGTGAATCATATAGGTGAGCCTCAAGTTTTTGACCTAATTATGTTTTCGTTACAAACTTTCAGCCTTCAAGCTAGCTAGCGATCTCCTATTATGTCAGCCTTCTAACAAACATGTGGCATTGAAATTTCAATCTCTCTCTCATTGGATTTTCACTTGATGTGATTTCGTTTTCACATGTTAGGTTACTACGTCTTTACGATTTTAGGGAAATCTATCTGGTCAGAACACACTCATTTTTTATCATAATCGATTGATCTCTATCGTACTAAACCAACGTGTTGTGGGATAGCAGACAATTTTCTCTTTATCATAACAAATAAGTAGGTTAGGACAGAATCATTTTGTTTTTTTTTTTAACGGCACTACTGCCATTTGATTGAAAATAAGATTTAGTTTTTCATATTTTAGTTTTTTTTTAAAGTCAATTTATGATCTCAAAATGCTCATATTTGAGAACCTATTTGAATACTTATTTGTTCCCTTTTTATTTCGTTTTTACAGGTTAGTTTACCGGATCTTTTGGGATTTCAATGCTAGAAACTCCATGAGGACAACAAGGATAGCATAAAGGTAACTAATTTAAGCCCATCTTTATCCAACGCACTTACTGAATTAGACAGCTGAAGTTTCACCATTGTGAATTGCTCTACTCGAAGCTTAATTTAAAAAACAAAAAGTTTTTTTTGGGTAAATTCAAAAACAGAAAGTTGGTGGAGGTGGGTTCTTTGGCAGGGATACGGCGACCATTGGCGTGTCTAACACGGATACAACAACCATTGACCGTGTCTGTCTTTTCTCTTTATTTAGGAGGTTGGGTTCTTTCAGAAATTCACTATGAGAGTATATCCTTTTTAGTAGTGAAGGTTATGCTTCTAATTTGTTGGTGCCGATTATTGAATTATAGGCCCTTTTTTCTTCTTCTTTTTTGCGTTCAAATGCACGGTTGCCAAACAAGGCCAACCAATTTGGGAGGGAGGGATTAAACAATCAACGCGCCACTCTACGTGTCCCATACATATCCCCACGGGACACTGGCGTGTCTGACACGAATATGGTTTATTGTGTCGATCCTCTCTCTCTCTCTCTCTCTCTCTCTCTCTCTCTCTCTCTCTCTCTCTCTCTCTCTCTCTCTCTCTCACACACTCTCAAGTTTCTTAGCTTAAAGAATACAATGTAGGCATGTCCTTTATAATTTTCACGTGTCAGGACTCAGGTACCATATTTAAATTTGCTTGACAATCTTGCACATATCTCAGGAGAACTAGGATGTTGTGCGTGCTCCAAATAGGTACTTAATATGAAGATGGCAACGGAATACAAAGATGTTCTGATTAGCGATGAAAAAATAGAAGAAATTGAAGCTACTCAATATTAGAGGTGCCCATGCTAAGCATAGATACGCATAGTATTGCTTAACTGCATTGAATGAAATTAGATAGGTTTGCTTAATTGGTTGGAAAGTACTTCTTCATTTTGTTTTGGAATTCAATTTTGCTGAAATTAATTTGATGGGCCATGTTTGAGGTCTATTCGAAAAATTTATCTCACAATAAGTATAGTTCATTTTGTCAAAATGGGGAATTATAGATTGTGTTCGAAAAATTTATGTTCAATAGATTGTGTGTTCTGTCTTTAGGCGACAATTACAGCAAAGGTGCTATTTTTTGAACAATTTTTAACGCCGTATTGAAATGATATGCTCTGTACTCGGTTAAGCCCGTTTATTAGATGAAGTCGGCTTGGTTGGCAGGTAAGAGAAGCCTAATTCACTTAAACCGTGTTCAGAACGCGTTGCTTCGTGCCTTTAGGCACGGGCAAACCCTATGTTTTGATACCATGAATGGCTGTGAAGTGGGATTTCTATTTAAGTGATTTTTCCTCTTATAAAAAAAAGACTGAACCAGAATCTAAATGCTTATTATGTGATTTCAGATCGTGATTAGAATGTAGGACAAGTGAATCATGTTCCAACAAGTACATAGTAACCACTTGATCTTGATTATTATTTGGTTAATTTATTCGTTTCTGTCATTATTCTAGGCTTCTAGCCCATGTAGGAATCAAAGGACTAATCTTGCGAATTCCGTGCTTGCAGTACATATTACTAAATCTCCTGTCATCACCATAAACATCACAGAGATCAATTTGAAGGCTCGACTAAGGTAAGACGTGACTAATGTCGAGAGTTGTGAATTGGGTTGGTTTCGGGATCTGTGTGATTATGAATCTAACTTCCGGTGCCTTTTAAGGAGGACAACTTAAGTTCTCCTTACCTTTTTGTCACTTTTCTTTTTTCTCCTAAGTATCATTGGGTTGTTTTTTTACGAAACTTGAAGAGTTCAGTATCTTCATATTTTCAATTCAGGAATATTATTTTCCACCCTCTAATTTGAAGAGATCTCTCAATCATGGACGACATTACAAATTTAAGCCATGTAAGTCCCTCTTATTTGAGCCACGTAAGTCCCTTCTAAACTGTGTTTAGAACGCGTTCCTTCGTGCCTTTAGGCACGGGCAAACTCTAGTATATATATATGGGCAAGCTTCTAGTCCGGACTCCGGAACTCCACGTTCCCGATTTTTTTTTATGATCCGAACCGTCCAATGTTGTTTCAAACGTGTTTTTAAGGGCCCGGCGAGAAATCATCGAAAAAAAATACAGGGAAGGGCTTGATCCAAACAGTTTTTCACAAAACTGTATATGTACAGTTTTTGTGAAAAACTGCTCAGATCAAGGTCCTCCCCCGGTATTTTTTTTTTTTCATGATTTCTCGCGAGAACCCTTAAAAACACATTTTAAACACATTGGACGATTCAGTATATATATATATATACAGTCAGGATCCTATCAGGACTCCCTGACATAGTCTTACGTCCACACCTCCCATATCCCGACCATTTGGTCGGGATCCGATCCGTTGGATGTGTTTAAAATGTGTTTTTAAGGGTCTACGCGAGGATTTGTCAAAAAAAAATACGCGGAAGGGCTTGATCCGAGCAGTTTTCGATAAAACTGCACACAAATACATATATTGCAGTTTTATCAAAAACTGCTCGGATCAAGCCCTTCTGGGTATATTTTTTTTACGAATCCTCGCGTGGACCCCTTAAAAGCACGTTTTAAACACTTTGGACGGTTCGGATCATCACAACATGGCCGGGAGAGGGGAGGTGTGGACGTAAGCTATGTCAGGGAGTTATGACTGGATCCTGACTGTATATATATATATATATATATATATATATATATAGGATTAACTTCCAATAAGGGTCCCTTATTGAAGAAAACCGTGCGGACCTGCCCTTTTTTGTGTTTCCGGACCAAATTTTGACGATCCGAACCGCTCAATGTTTTTAAAATGCATTTTCCAAGGTCCACGCGGAAAATCTTCCAAAAAAAATACCCGGAAGGGCTTGATCCACACAGTTTTTGTTAAAAACGCTATATATAGCGTTTTTAACAAAAACTGTGTGGATCAAGCCCTTCCGGGTATTTTTTTTGGACGAATCTTCGCGGGGGCCCTTAAAAATGCATTTTAAAAACATTGAACGGTTCGGATCGTCAAAATTTGGCTCGGAAACGTGAGGTCCGCATGGTAACTTAGATAAGGGACCCTTATTAGAAGGGCTTCCTATATATATATATATATCCGGGACTCCGGGACTCCATGATCCGAGCTTTTTTTTGACGATCCGATCCGTCCAATGTGTTCAGAAGGTGTTTTCAAGGGTCCACGCGAAAAATCTTCACAAAAAAATACCGGGAAGGGCTTGATCCATGCATTTTTCGCAAAAATTGTAAATATACAATTTTTGCGAAAAATGCATGGATCAAGCCCTTCCCGGTATTTTTTTTTGAAGATTTTCCGCATGGACCTTGGAAAACACCTTCTGGACACATTGGACGGCTCGGATTTTGTTAAAACAATTTGCAAACACAAAAAAAAATCAAAAAAGCTTCAATCCGGGGGTCCGGATTAGAAGATTATATTTTATATATATATATATATAGGAAGCCCTTCTAATAAGGGTCCCTTATCTAAGTTACCATGCGGACCTCACGTTTCCGAGCCAAATTTTGACGATCCGAACCGTTCAATGTTTTTAAAATGCATTTTTAAGGGCCCCCGCGAAGATTCGTCCAAAAAAAATACCCGGAAGGGCTTGATCCACACAGTTTTTGTTAAAAACGCTATATAGCGTTTTTAACAAAACTGTGTGGATCAAGCCCTTCCGGTATTTTTTTGGAAGATTTTCCGCGTGGACCTTGGAAAATGCATTTTAAAAACATTGAGCGGTTCGGATCGTCAAAATTTGGTCCTAAACACAAAAAGGGCAGTCCGCACGGTTTTCTTCAATAAGGGACCCTTATTGGAAGTTAATCCTATATATATATATATATATATATATATATATACACCGGCGATCCTGTCAAGGATCCCGGATTTCCCGGATTGAGGCATTTTCGGTGTTTTGATGCTTTTACAAATTGTTTTGGGGAAATCCGAGCCGTCCAATGTGTTCAAAAGGTGTTTTCCAAGGTCCACGCGGGAAATCTTCAAAAAAAAATACCGGGAAGGGCTTGATCCAAGTAGTTTTTCGCAAAAACTGTAAATATAAAGTTTTTGCGAAAACTGCTTGGATCAAGCCTTTCCCGGTATTTTTTTTTGAAGATTTTCCGCGTGGACCTTGGAAAACACCTTCTGAACACATTGGACGGATCGGATTGTCAAAAAAATAACGGGAAGTGGAGTCCCGGATCCGGGACTCCCGGACTAGAACCGGACTCTATATATATATATATACAGTCAGGATCCAGTCATAACTCCCTGACATAGCTTACGTCCACACCTCCCCTCTCCCGGCCATGTTGTGATGATCCGAACCGTCCAAAGTGTTTAAAACGTGCTTTTAAGGGGTCCACGCGAGGATTCGTAAAAAAAATATACTGTGAGGGCTCCCTCACAAAAAAAGTGCGGGAAAACAGTTGTGGGCCGCTGGATCCTATGCCCTTCACGCGATCTAACGGATAACAACTGTTTTCCCGCACTTTTTTTTGTGAGGGAGCCCTCATAGGAAACTTCTTGTATATATATATATACGAAAAACTTCTAATCCACACCTCCTGAAAATAAGAAAAAATTGATTTTTTTGTGTTGCAAATTATTTTTGGAAAATCCGAGCCGTCCAATGTGTTCAGAAGGTGTTTTCAAGGGTCCACGCGGGAAATCTTCAAAACAAAATACCGGGAAGGGCTTGATCCAAGCAATTTTCGCAAAAACTGTATATATATATTTTTTGCAAAAACTGCTTGTATCAAGCCCTTCCCGGTATTTTTTTTTGAAGATTTCTCGCGTGGACCCTTGAAAACACCTTCTGAACACATTGGACAAATCGGATCGTCAAAAAAATGTTTGGATCACCAAAGTCCGGAAGTCCGGAGTCCGGACTAGAAGCTTCCCCTATATATATACGGAAAACTTCTTATCCACACTCCCGGAAATAAGAAAAAAATGGGTTTTTTTTTGTGTTGCAAATTATTTTTGGAAAATCCGATCCTTCCAATGTGTTCAGAAGGTGTTTTCAAGGGTAATATACATTTTTTGCGAAAACTGCTTGGATCAGGCGCTTCCCAGTATTTTTTTTTGAAGATTTTCCGCGTGTACCCTTGAAAACACCTTCTCAACACATTGGACGGATCGGATCGTCAAAAAAATGTTTGGATCATGAGGTCCGGAAATGAAAAGTCTGGATAGGAAGTGGAACCTATATATATATACACCGGCGTTCCTGTCAAGGATCCCGGATTGTCCCAGATTGAAGAAAAAATGGTGTTTTCGAGGTTTTAAAAATTGTTTTTGCATAATCCGAACCGTCCAATGTGTTCAAAAGATGTTTTCCAAGGTCCGCGCGGGAAATCTTCAAAAAAAATACCAGAAAGGGCTTGATCCAAGCGGTTTTCACAAAAACTGTATATACAGTTTTTGTGAAAAACTGCTTGGATCAAGCCCTTCCCAGTATTTTTTTTTTGATGATTTTTCACGGGGACCCTTAAAAACACTTTTTAAACAAATTGGACGGTTCGGATCGTGAAAATTTGATCCGGAACTACGAATCAGTCAGGGATCCCTGACTGCAAAGCTGCCGTATGTGTATATATATATGCGGAAAACTGATCCGATCAAGCCCTTCCGGGTATTTGTTTTTAAGATTTTCCGCCTGGACCTTGGAAAATGCATTTTAAAAACATTGAGTGGTTCGGATCGTCAAAATTTGATCCGGAAAGTCGAAAAATGGTGAGGTCCGCACGGAGACGATCCGAACCGCTCAATGTTTTTAAAATGCATTTTTAAGGGTCCACGCGGAAAATCTTCAAAAAAAAATACCCGGAATGGCTTGATCGGATCAGTTTTTGTTAAAAACGCTATATATATATAGGATGGCGATCCATTGAGGACTCCCTCAAACAAAATTCCGTGCGGACCTCACCTTTCCCGATCAAATTTTGACGATCCGAACCGTTCAATGTTTTTAAAATGCATTTTTAAGGGTCCGCGCGGAAAATCTTCAAAAAAAAATACCCGGAAGGGCTTGATCCACACAGTTTTTGTTAAAAACGCTATATATTTTTAACAAAAACTGTGTGGATCAAGCCCTTCCGGGTATTTTTTTTTGAAGATTTTCCGCGTGGACCTTGGAAAATGCATTTTAAAAACATTGAGCGGTTCGGATCGTCAAAATTTGATCCGGAAAGTCGAAAAAAGGTGAGGTCCGCACGGAATTTTGTTTGAGGACTCCCTCAATAGATCGGCTTCCTATATATATATGGTCCAGTTCTAGGGACACAACAAAAAACACAATATGTTTCGGGGGCCCACGCTAATAATCCGAGCCGTTTAACTTGTTTGAAAAAATATGTTTAAGGATACCCATAAAAAATCAACTTATTTGGATATTGGTAAGTGTTCGATCCAGACAATTCTGAGAACACCAGTTCCTGTCAAGTTTTTTGAAAAATTGTTTGGATCAAAAATTGCTCAGATCAAACCATTTCCGGTCATTTTTTTTATTAATTCATCGCGGGGACCCTTAGAAACACATTTTAGTACACATTGGACGGTTCAGATCGTCAAAATTCAATCGGGAAGGTTCTGACTAGAAGCTCTCCCTATATATATATATATATAGCCCTAAGAGACCCCCAAATTTCTCCCAATCAATTACCTCTCAACCTAGCCTCTCTCTCTCTCTCTCTCTCACATATGGGTAGTTGATTTCTTTTAGGGTTTATCACATATAGAAGTTCTTGAGGGATTCCAATCGTTTATCTTAGTTCTGAAACATATTGTTCTTTGGCTAGCTATTTTTGGGTTTTGAATTTCGTCTAATCCACTGCATGGAATCTATTTCTAATTCAATTTTGCTATGCCTGTATAGGATCTCACCTAACAAACACTATGAGTGTTTTGATCACAAGCTCTTTGTACTGATACAGAGATTTGTGTAACCTATGAGTTCTTTGATATATTAAGAGTTTATGGTTTCCATGCATGGTTTAGCGTTTGGATCTGTATGCATAAAAAACTTCAACTTGTCATTGCCCAATATCCACATTTGACTTGCAACCTCTCTGTATTCTTAGATACTTGCTTAACTGGTATTTTTAATGGGTTGTTTTATCAAATATTGATGTGATACCACAAAAGTAAAGGTGCAAGTTGACTGTGGGTACAAGGCAACTATAACACAGGTGATGGGTCGGGACCAAGTCATTACAAAATAAATATGAAAACACATGAGCATATGGAAAAAGGCCAAATGTTGATGTGATGCCACAAAAGACAATGTGCAGCAAGTAAACTATGGGTACAAAGCTACAACATTGGTCAAGACCAAATCATTCCAAAGTAAAGATCAAAACACAGACTTGCATATGGAAAGGGCCAGTTATTGATGTGATGCGAAAAAAGACAAGGTCCAAGTCAACTATACAGAGCAACTACAACATGGTACAAGACTAAATCATTCTAAAATAAAGATCAAAACACAGACAGACATATGGAAGGGGCCAAGTAATAATGCCATGCTACAGAAGACAAAGTGCAAGTCAACTGTGGGTACAAGGCAACTATAACATGGGCCGAGACCAAGTCATTCTAGAGTAAAGATCACAACACTAGGATGATACTTGCTTTCGGCACAATATTTTAATTATCCATAAAAAATATATATATATGGGTTTAAAGCAACTACAACATTTCTAAGGACTAAGCAAGGTTCTGAATCTCGTACCGGCTAGGGTACCGATTTTTCTATTGGTACGGTATGGTACCGGTACCGGGTACCATTTCGGATTTAGCGCTACTACTAGTTATAACTACCAAAAATTTCATTAAAAAATTACTCTTATAATATTATCTCTATTTTATATTTAAAATTTTCATTCTAATTCTATTAACTCTAACAAATTAAAGTTGGGTTCTAAAACAAAAAACTATAGAAAGTTAAGTTAAGAGATATCAAATCTCAGTCTCAAAGGGAAAAAAAAAACGTTAAAGATTTTCAACGGGAGAAAAGAGGGATTATTTGGGCCCTGTTCGTTTCCCAGTTTAGTTTTAGTTTTGATGGCATTATCATTTCCCTAATTTCTCTCTATCTCTCTCCACTAATTACACCTGATGACATCATCAAAACTAAACTAAACTATCTAACCAAACACAGCCTTGGTCATTTTCTTAACTGTAGAGCTTTCATATATAAGCTTTCTAGTTCCAACAGAAGCCGCACTCTTTTTTATTTCTTCGTCCAGATCTGCCGCTGCCCCGGAACCCTCTCCTTCTCTCTCCCTCTCTGTGCAGTCCAAACCTGAAAATAGCCTCTGTTTTTCTTTTCTCGTCCACGTCTGCCCCAAGATCTTACACCTTTCCCTCTCTCTCTCTCTTGGTCTCGATCTGAAAAATACCTTGGTTCTCCGGTCGAAGGCTTTCCTAAGGGCAGCGACATGGCCGGATTTTGCGGAACGGGATTCACCACCTAGGTTCTCGCACCGATCGTCCGATCATCTTCTTCAAACGCGACTTGCAAAATTTCAGACGAAATTTCTGGTAACATCATATCGCCCGGTATTTTTCGGAAAGTCCGATATGCTCCGGTAACCACCGGTATTTACGCCGGAACGGAATTTGAAGGCTAGGGTACCGGTTTTATACAAATCCGGTAGGTACCGGCCTGTATCGGCCGATACAAAACGACATTCACAGCCTTGGGACTAAGTCATTGTAGAATATAGATCAAAACACAAAAGATCCAACATGGTTCGGGACCAAGTCAACTCTAAGTATAGAGCAACTACAACATGGGTCCTGACCAAGTCGACTCTGAGTATAGAGAAACTACAACACGGGTCAGTCTTGACCAAGTCGACTCTGAGTATAGAGAAACTACAACACGAGTCGGGACCATATTCCAGAATAAAGATCACAACAAAGACGAGCATATAGAAAGGGCCAAATATTCATGTTTGGATTTGATTCACTATATCTGCCATTGTTACCCGTGGCTAAATTTGATCAAATCTGAGGACTATAACCAATTAGGGAGAAATGGGTGATAGGATTTTGTTTATTTGAGGAATTGAAATGGGTTTTGGTGAGTTATGTCTCCTCTAACTGTTTTATGCAGTGTTCAAAAAGGTCTAGGCGGCTGAGTACTCGCTACCTAGGTACTAGAAGGCCCCTCGTCGAGTTGCCTGACTAGGCGTAGAGTACTCGGCCTAAAAACTAGAAGGTGCCCAACCACCCTGAGAGCGCCTAGCGAGGTTTAGAACAATGGCTTTGGGGGTGGGTTGATTTATCAGATGTGTGTGTGTGTGTGTGTGTGTGTGAGAGAGAGAGAGAGAGAGAGAGAGAGAGAGAGATGTGTATGTGTGTAGAGAGAGAGACACACAAAAGAGGGAGAGAGAAGTGGAAGATGGGTGGGATTTAATTTTTAGGACAAAAGTGTTAAATTATGCATGGTTCCCCATGTATTGGTGATTATATTAGAACATGTCATGGATTGGGAGTTTTGAGAAGTTGGACTATCAAAGTGGTAATATGACATGGTCAATGCCATGTTTGTTAGTTTTCCCTATTTCATACCTCAAAATAACGGGGAAGAAATTTAAAAGTGTAGACGTCGAGAAATTTTTCAGTGCCAAGCGAATACCACGTGGTACCTACGCGCGCAATCTGGGCCGTCCATTTCAATTTTGGACGGTCCGGATTATGGAGGGAGAAATAGGAGAGAGAGGGTTTTGATCTAGGCCGTCCAATACACTTTTGGGGGCTCAGATACAACGTTCGGGTACCACATAGGCTCTGCCACGTGGTACCCATTCGGTACCCAAAATTTTTTTTAGACGTCACATTTTACGCCGAAACTTTGAATCTTTTTAGGATAGATTTAGTCTATTACATTTTACCCTTTCTATTCTGAGAACATTTCAAACTTAGCAAAAGCATAGAAGCTAAATCAGGGAAAAGAATCATTTTACTCAACTACAGGGTAATGAAATTATACTTACAGAAGTAGATTATAGCTATAACTAGCTGCCAGGAAACGCTTTTGTGATCAACAAATTCAGTGGGGACCAACGATTTTGATCAAATTCGCAAGCAAGATCAGGGTATGATTCCAATATGCTAACAGCAAGACCTAATTCACAGAACAAAGAAATATAAACTTAGACAAACAAAGGAAAAAGAAAGGAAGATAATAAAGGAGGAAACTGTAGTAAAAGTGGAATGAAAACTGTGACATCCTCAGTACAATATTTTGCTATTTTGTTCTGTTTCTCCAAGAACCAAATGACAAAGGAGAAGTTTTTCCTATTTCCGGTTCTTTTCCTATCCTTTCCATAAGTTCCAAAAAAAGTGCTACCAAGGCCGGCCCAGGCCAAAGGCTCAAGAGGCCTAGGCCTAAGGCTTCAAAAAAAACTCCCAAAAATAGGGGCACCCCAAAGATTTTTAGTAGTGTACTTGAGTAGGGATCTTTTGGAGTGACTACCCTTAATATCCTCTTCCCTATCTCCCCCCCTCTCCCGCTTGTTCTTTCTCGCCGGCAGGAGAATCCATTTCTTTTCTTGTATTGTTTATTGTGTTTGATCTGCAGTTCCAGGGCACTCTTCTTAATCCGAGATTGCCTACGTAGATCAGGGGCCTAGCTAACGCGTGAAAAACTCCGCCTAGGGAGTATGGTCGCAAGACACAAGTAATATTCAAGTGGTACTCATGCGTTATATGTATTTTGGAGACTTTATGTTTTGACTTTTCTGTTATTATATAATGATTAATAGAACTTTATATTGTTTTGGCTTTCTTGTATTGTGATTGTTGCTGAAAAAATTATTTAAGTGTTGCACTCTTAGGCACAATTTAGACTAGACGTAGGGCACTCCAAACCCTTGGGCCGACCGTGAGTGTTAGTTGTTGGCTTTACAGCCTCAAAGGAACGTTAACTAAACGAGACCTAGTCCACATGCGATGTGCGTGCTATGAAATTTCAGAAACCACCCTTAAATTGTCCATCTTAAAAAGTAGATTTAAATTAGTACTTGGGCGTGAAAGAAAAATAATTGCAGCTAAATTAATAGAAGAGTTGAAGGACTAAAATCTGTTCGATAAATTAATGAAAAACCAACCTACTACAGTATGACATATTTCTTTTACATATGTTCTATAACTACAAGAGGGCAGAGGCTTTTCCAGAAATGAACGAACAAATTGGGAAGGAGGGAAATAACATTCACAACGATTTGTCATACCATTTAGAGCACCTCCAACCATTCCTTTACTTTAAAGAATGAAGGCATTCCAACCATGCTTTATTTTAGACTCGTTTTTTATAAGACTCCTTTAAATTGTTGAAGAATATTCTTCATATATACGTATGCAATAAACATTGTATAACTTTTAACATTGTGATACAATGGTGATAAAGTTAGTATCATTTTAGATATATATTAATAATATCTTTAAAATAAGATCAATGTTGAATGTAAATGGATAGTATTAAAAAAAAAATTAACATCTTGTGTTCATTAGTGAGGATGCTCCAAACCATGAATAAAGGAAGGGTTAAATTCCATCGAGACCCCCTCATCTATTTCAATTTTCCATGGACACTCCGTAACCTTTGAAAACATCCATACTCACCTCCTCACCTTTCACCATTAGCCATTCAGACCCCTTATGTTACACAGCCATTTGCTGGTAAAAGTTATGTCATTAATTTGGTCATTTTTTCAGACCAAAATTCCCTTGAACTATTGTGGCTGTGGATTAAGAAGCCCTTTGAAATTGAAAGGGAATTAGAAACCAAAAAGCAAAGAACTAAAATATATTTGAAACCATTTGGATTTAAAATTAGTAATTTCCAAAAATACCTGAAAATCACTTATGAAATTAAAGGTTATAGGTCGGATAAAAAAATAAAAAAATAAAATTAAAAGTTATAGGAATATTAAAGTAAATCACTTATTTACACCAGTTAAAGTAAATCACTTATTTAAGTTAGTTTTGGATATATAATAAAATTAAATTCCGAAAAATTAACTTAGAGATAACAAAGCCGCTGAATCTGTCATTATCCTAAATCTACACTATGGGTCTAAAAGTATGTAATAGAGAGAGACTCAGAGAGGGACGTGTATACATACAACAATCTATACATAAATATCAATTGACCCGGTCCCAAATAAAACGAAGAACTGACCCGACCCCAAATCAAACGAAGAACTGACCCGGTATCCGGTCATTGATCTTTGGATTTCAGAACTTCGGAGTTACGACTGGGTGCACGGCGAGTTGTGGCAGCGAGTTAGCGACTCAGTAACTCTGTATTGCATCGACTCGATGGTACTCACTGACTCTATGTTTAAGTTTGCTGGGTTTATTTGTGGTACAGAGAGATCGGAAGAATCCTAATGGGTACGAATTTGGATGAGAATAAGGAGGGAGGAGGGAGAGATGAAGAACGGAAGGGATTGGGAAAATGAGGGCTTTGCTGAGATAAAATTGCCAAATTTCTACTGCATGTGGTTCCATGGTTTTTTTTTTGTCGCCCCCCCTTTCTGTACGTGGTTTTTAAACAAGGGTGAAATAGTCATTTCCTATACTCCGTTAACGGAGTCAGGGTTTTTTCAATTTTGAATAGATGAGGGGTGAGTATGAATGTTTTTAAAGGTTAGGGAGTGTCCATGGAAAATTGGAATGGATGAAGGGGTCTCTATGGAATTTAACCAAACATGGTAATGAGCACGGAAATTGATTTGAGTCTCTAGGCTCCTTGATGTTTTTCGGCTTTGATTTGGGGACATAGTTCTGCAGTAAAATGTCCCTGTAGCTCATCGGTTCTTACAGGTTTAGGGGGGCGACTGTTTCTGTGGTATCCTAAGACCAGCCACTTTGTACACATTGCCAAATGTTAGGTCTGTCTCCCGTTATCTTCCGCCCATACTCCCAATAATTGGGGACTAAATGGGTTCTTTTATTATTTTTATTATTGTAACGTTAAAAAATTAACATTCAAAATTTTGGAGGGAAAGAGAGATGATTGATGAGCTATTACCCATTTAACTATTTTGATTAGTATTTGACACATGGATTTAGTGCTTACGGACTGTTTCGATGGCGTATTAGTTTGAGAGGGATTAAATAGTAAGGAGAGATAAAATAGTAGGGGTGATTAAATAAGAAGGGTGAACCCACATTAATGTGACAGTTAAGAAGGGATGATTAAATAGTACATGGTTTGGATGAGTGATAAAAAAGAAGAAATAAGGAGGGTGGATGATGTAAATATCAGTCAAATGACTATTTTGTCCTTGTGAATGCCAATATTAAATTATACATTTAAATAATTATGTAAATCCAAAAAATAATCATATAATACTTAATTTAATTATTTTATATAAATGAAGAATATTAAATATTACAAGTATATATATTTTTTGTTTCTAATAAATAAAAAAATAATTTTATTATAGGTACTAGTTTTTTTTTTTAATCATACGGGGTCATAATTTAGGGCTGGAGGCAATTAACCAATTATATAGAGGGGGTAAAGTGTAATTTTTACCCCTAAAATAAAGATCCAGCAGAGGAGAGAGAGAGCCAATCTCTCTCATATCGTCTTCTTCTTCTTCTAAACCAAGATAAGGTGGACTGGTCCGACGGCGGAGCTCCGACGAAAACGACGACGATGGTCTGACGACAACAACGACAGCGATGGTCCGGCAAATCCCTCACCAGATACGGTTTTTTTTTTCCCTGATCGTTTTTATTTGTTGTGAAATTGTAGATCTGAAATTTTTTTATCTCTATTTGTTGCTTGTATTTAGTCCGGGTTCTCCCGAATTATTTAGCCGGCGGCTATTTAGTCGGGGTGACTTTTTTGTTCCCAAACCATGGGCTAAACGTCTTAATGACTTATTGTGCAGTGTATACGAGTGTACCGGTGCGCTGGTGATCTCTCTTATTTTGAGAAATTAAAAAATATATATTGTAAAGATATGCAGGTACAGTATACATTATAATTTCTGTTCAGTTCGGCTATAAAGTTATTTTTTTCGATTTCTACTTTCCTTTAAAAACTAATACTTTCTTAATTCCGACGAAAACGACGACGATGGTCCGACGACAACAACGACAGCGATGGTCCGGCAAATCCCTCACCAGATACGGTTTTTTTTTTTCCCTGATCGTTTTTATTTGTTGTGAAATTGTAGATCTGAAATTTTTTTATCTCTATTTGTTGCTTGTATTTAGTCCGGGTTCTCCCGAATTATTTAGTCGGCGGCTATTTAGTCGGGGTGACTTTTTTGTTCCCAAACCATGGGCTAAACGTCTTAATGACTTATTGTGCAGTGTATACGAGTGTACCGGTGCGCTGGTGATCTCTCTTATTTTGAGAAATTAAAAAATATATATTGTAAAGATATGCAGGTACAGTATACATTATAATTTCTGTTCAGTTCGGCTATAAAGTTATTTTTTTCGATTTCTACTTTCCTTTAAAAACTAATACTTTCTTAATTCCTATGTTAAAAAAAAGGAAAATTTTCAAAATGCCCCCAAACTTTACACTCAATGTCTCATCGCATCCCAAACTTTCTAAAAACTCAATTTTACTCCCAAACTTCCTCTCTATTATTCAAAATTACTCCTTCCGTCTCATTCCGTGATCTCACTAACGGGATATGCTAATGTGGACCTTAACGAGGCAGCAAAAACGTTAAACGGCTTGCCTTAAAAAAATACAAAAAAATAAAACTGTTTCACGTTTTGTACCCAATCCTTCACAGTAGATGTACTAAAAACCCCAAACTGTTGTCAAAAGAAGCAAAATCCAAGCGCATTTACAAGAAAAATTCATCACAAGCATGTATCAAGAGAAGCAACCAATGAATCAATCCACACCAAAGATGTATGAGATGAATTAATTGTCAAATGAATCAAATGTGTGTGTATGCATATATACATACAGGGAGGGCTTCTAGTCCGGACCTCCCGTTTCCGGACCTCCATGATCCAAAAAAAATTTTGACGATCCGAACCGTCCAATGTGTTCAGAAGGTGTTTTCAAGGGTCCTTCGCGGAAAATCTTCAAAAAACAATACCGGTTCCACATTTACCCACATTGTTTGGGAGTGGAATGAGTGATCACTTAATATATGCTGAGACCTCTCTACTCATTGTCAATTAATTTTGAGTTGGATATAAAGTTTCCACAAACTAAATATACAGTATATTAGTATATGTACTGATATACATCAAACAAAGGAAAATCTGTGTAATACAACGGAAATTGGAAACAGAACATACCGTAATGTTCGCCATCAATAGCAGCATGGAGAATGGTGCGACCATCTCGCCTCCTCATCATGCAATCACTATTAAACCCATCCAAAACTTCAAAAACTTCCTTTTTGCCATATTCAGCTGCAAGGTAGAGGGGCGTCTCTTCCGCATTATTGCGCAACGAAACCAGCTCCGGTTGCGTCCTCAACATGATCTCCGCCACTTCTTTGTGCCCGAACCTCGCCGCCTCGTGAAGGGCAGCGTTCCCTTGTTTGTTCTTTGCCATCAGCAAGTCGTCGGACAGGAGGCCAGCCCGAAGTAGGCTTTGAAGAGCGATTTTGTTGCCGTTTGTGGCCAGTAGATGGAGAACCGTGTCCCCCCGTTTGTCTATCGGTTCTGGGCCATGGTCTCTCGTGAAATTACAGAGGAATGAAAGGGATTTGGGTGTTTTTTCGGATGTGGATTTGTATGCTTTGGAACGGTGGCTGGAAGTAGTACTAGTACTGTAGAAATTTGTTGCAGAGTTTGCCATTTCGGTCACAAGCAAGTGTTGGTGGCGGACAAAATAGAATGGTGTTTATGTGGGAAAATGATGTCAAACTAGCTACCAATGCCTGTTCTTATATAGCTCTCCACAGTACGGAATGTAGAAAATGATGGCCGAAATTTGCATAGCAATGTGTAAAAGATAAAATAGTTATTTACAGAACCTCCGTAGACAAGGAGTTTGTGTGAGCAAATTTGGGCATGCAATTCGTGACCCAATAGGCTCGGATTAATGCACTAGTTATGCTTTTGTTTTAAAATTTGGCATGCTTTTAAGGAGGAGAGGGTGAAAAATGAAAAATCAAAAAGCTCATTTCCTTATGGGAGTCTTGGCAATTGTTTTCTTCCAAAAAAAAAAAACAATTATCTATAGGTCTCTTTTGGTTTTAACATTTGGGTTAATTATTGATCCTTCGTAACAAATAAAGTTAGTTGGGTCTAACGTTTTGGTGAATTATTGATCCACTTTGTTTTCTCTCATCAATCGTTATTAATTTTTTAACGTTTTGGTTTCTAATTAATTTCGAAATGTAAATTACATTTTTTTTAACTTTGTGGTTTCTAATTTAATTTCGAAATGTAAATTACATTAAGGAAAATAGCCAAATAAAATAGAATTTTCTAATTTCTAGTCTTTTTCCCTTTTTGGAGTCTTTAGTTGATTTGTTTTCCATATATACTTGGTCCATTTTTTTCCTTAGATTTTTAACTTCGGTGTGTCTAACTAGCACTCTATAACGCTTGATAAGAAATTACCATAAAAGGCCACATGTAACTACTTTACCTTTCTACTTTAGCTCTACTGAGGTGTAGTTGAAACTTCGTACGCAAAATTTTTCTTTACGTTTTATCAATGTTGAATTAAATTTCTGGAGCTGCCCCTGATCGGATATGATCAATCGAGGTGACAAGATCCCTTTTTAATTTTATTTTAACCCTCATAAATATCAACCAGAAAAAGTTCACATGAAAATATTCTTCAGGGTAGATTTCACTTACATCCCCTGAGGTTTCTGACAACAACAAATAACTTCCCTCAAGTTTCTGAAATTGCACTGACCTCCCTTGTCACTCTGTCAGCCTTGTTGGGTAACTTCCGTTAATAGAAAACGTAAATTCACATGTTTACCCTTTCATTGACCTCTCTTAAGGTTTATAATAATAACAGATACCTCTCCTCAAAAAAAAAAAAACCTTTATTTTTAATATAATTTCTGTCACTTTTGAATTTTTTTTCCCTTCCGCTAACAAGTCAAGGAAAATTGATTGAACATTGAACTAACATGTTATCAATTCTTAAAAGCAGACCCAACTCCTATATATTCACATTAGCTTTATTTTTGTGAGAAGAAATAATATTAATAATTTTTTTAGTATTTAATAACTGAAACAACACATTAAAACATTCATATATGTGCAAAGTAAATAATTATGCACGAGAGAATTTTCAATCCAAAATGTGATGCTCTCTTGTTTCCTTTTTCTTTCTCAATTTCTAAACCTGTGTCAACTAAGTTGGTGCTAAACATTAAAAAAAATTGCATGTGTCCACAACATAAAGAAATTATGTGCAAACTAAATTGGTGGTAAAATACATAAATTATGTTGAACATCATGATATCCCTTACTTTATTTGCGTTATCTAGTGACAAAGTTATGCATTAGATTTATTAGTATCTTTCTTCAATAAAAAAAAATTATTTGTGATCTTACACCTCAATAATTTTAACCTTAACCGAAATTTTTTTTTTATTAATGGGCTCATAATAACTTTTTGAGGAATTAATTTTTGGTCAAAAGTTAATTGCGTTAGTTTGAATATGGGTGGCACATAATTGCATTACTTTGACATTGAAGAATATATAACATTGTAGGGAATTGTTTTTTACGGATATGCTTGTTCTCCTATTTTGCGGGCAATGCAACAAAACTCACTTCTACAAAACGAAAACAATTTTTTAAGAAATAAAAAATAAATTGCATTAGTTTAGTGTAAAAATACACAGCATAGGGTTCCAATATAAAATTACCTTAATTTAAAGCCATATATTTGAATTTTTTTGTTATTATTTGCAAAAAAAATTTGAAGCATCATAAAAAGGGAAAGGGACTCTGGATTTCTTTGTGGCAATTGCTACATATGTAAGTGACTTAGAAAAATTCAAAATGTTTTTTGAAGCTTAAAAAATAAGAACATATTTGTACATGCATATTTTAAACCAAATGCATGAATGTGTTTAATTTTATAACCAAATTTATATATGTATAAAACTCTTTAAGAAATCATGATTTGGGACATTAATGTCTTTCAAATTGAGTTTGGAAGGGCATTTGTGTCATCTTATCATTAGATAGTGGTAAAATAGGTAACAAAATAGGTTTAGTTGATGATGTCAGCGATTTCCATCACTTAGTAACCGACACCTAACGGCATGGGGGAAGTCGCAACCGACAAGTAAAGCAAGGGGAGGTATCTGCAATTTTTGAAACGTGATGGGAGGTATCCGTTGTTGTCAAAAACCTCAGGGGAGGTCAGTGATATTTACCCTTTTCTTTACTTTTTATCACCGGTGAATTAAAATCCTGGACCTATTCCTCAGTGGCGACTCCGGGATTATTTCTTAGGGTGTTCATCCTGGATCAGGGAAGCTTATGTGAGGGGGCTCACTACACTGGTATAGTGAGCTATAACTGAGATCATAAACAGTTTATGTAATGATAATAAAAAGTGTATCTATCAATTTAATTCTGCCAGAAATTCAAACAAAAAAGTGCTTTATCTTTTTAGACAATTTGGTAAACCTAGTGTATAAACTTATGGCAAATATTTTAATCACATTACCCCCTCCCTCAAAAAGTTGGCCCCCTATGAAACTATGAGCAATTTTCAAACTCACAAATAATGTATCTACTAAAATAGTGTTTTGATTTTTTTGCACTGTTCAAAAGATCTCACTGAAAACTATCAAACAAGATCCATATTGTACAAAAAATTACTTTGGTAAGTACATTTTAGCTTGAAAATTGTACGTAATTCCGTATGTGACTAACTTTATGGGACGGAGGGTGTAAAAAAAATAAAATTGAAGGGCAGTCATACATATTGGTATTTCCTTGATGGATCCGCCTCCATAAATGTTGAATCTAAAATAAAAAAAGCGCTCAAATTAAGAGAATTCAAAAGATAAACATGTCTAATTTACAAAAAGTTAAAGTTTTCTCAAATAAATTTTAGATATTGCAAAGGTATAATAAGTGTAAAGTGGAAACCATAACTGACATAGATGACATAAGGAGAAAAACAGCTATATATAAATATAATTTTCTAGCTTGTGAAGGAAAAGTGAAGTGGTTTGGTGGTAAGGTGTCATGGCAATCAGCTGGGAGGTTGCCTAGGTTCAATTCCCAGCAAAAGCGTACAAGCAGAGGAATAGCAAGAAGTAAGGATCTAATAAATATCACACAGCCTTTTTATATGAACCAAGATTAAAAAAGTAGTAATATTCAATCTCGGTTTAATGTTGAAACTCAGATGTTATAACATTCAAACATCACGGTTTTACTAAAATCCGAGATTGTTTCTTGCTTAATAGCCACATTCTTAGGAAAAAAACTGAGATGGTAATAAAGATCACGGTTTTTACCTTTTAGTCACCGTTTTAATGAGTTTTAATCACGGTTTTATCCAGTGGTTAAAAGAGATGGATTTTTAGTTACACCTTGATAGATCACGGTTTTGAAGGCGAGATTAAAAGTGAAAGACCACACCAAATAACCGAGATTTTTATCGATTTTGTAGTAGTGACCCAATAGAACTATAGAATGACAAGAACCGTAGTACGGAGTAACAAAAATAGAGAGAACGGGGCAACTACATTTGCAAAAGAGAGAGAAGGCCAATGAAAAAGGTATTTTGGGTAGTACAAATCAAGTCCATGTCAACCAATTGTGTCACTAGTCCTCGTACAAATAAAGTCCATATAATGTGAAGGGTGTTCAAATGTACAATAAACTTCTGGTTTTTCAAATGTAAAAGAAATTTGGAAGGTGAGAGTGGTTGAACACCCATAGTTGTACATAGCGCTGCCCTTGCTATCCGTGATTGGAAATGCTTTATTAATCAAGTTAATAGGGTGATAAGATTCTTTTTTAATTTTATTTTAACCCACTTAAATATAAATTAGAAAAATGGTATATTTTTCCTTATTGAAATGTTCAATTTCACAAGTTGTGGCTAGCTCGTACGATAGAGTTCTTAGATGCATCACACAACATTTTGGAACCGAGTCCACTCTCTCTCCCCGTGTAATAGATTAGGAATGGCGAATGAAAAACAAAAAAAGAGTTCAGTTTCGGATAAAAAGAATAGATATTCAGTTATTGAGAAGGGAAAATGTGGGACACGTTGGAACAAGGCAATGACACTTCTGTCATTTCGGTCAATAACTTGACTTGGCGTTATGGCCAACATGCCCTAACATCAACTACAGTGCATGGGAAAGCATAAGAAAGTCCATAAAGGCTGATTTTCTCTTTGCGTTTTGTCCCTTTTTTCAAAGATGGGTCCCTTTGGGCAGTTGATTGTGTAATCCAGGCGCACGCGAGGATTGTCTTTTTACTCTGGATCCGTAGAATTAATGGCTGAGTTTAGAAAGATGGCATGATGGCCTAGGACAGAAAGACAACACTAACCCTCACTTTTCCCCAAGGACAGCTAATAGTCCAAGCGAAATACTAGTTGGAAAGAGGAAAGAAAACTCATAAAATAACTCATAAAGTGCATCTGACGGGTAAATTTATCTGGTACACTGAACATTCGACGGGTGAGATTCATTCGGTACACTGAACAGTTTACCAGATGAATATATCACCCGTCGGATGCACATTATGGGTTGTTTCCTACCAGACCTCAATAGTCCAAACGTTTTTACTAGAAGTATTTTATTACGAAAAAATGAACACACCCACAACCACCAGGTGTTTGACCAAAAAATGGTTTTTTTTAATTTTTTGAGTTTCTTCGCACATATTTAATTTGGTGCGGAAAAAATTCAAAAAATCATAAACTAAAGTAGGAGTACTTTTTAATTCAAAAGTTTTTCGTCTTTTCGCAAAGAGAACTATCAAAATGGGATGAAGAGAGTACATTATTACTCGCTTCATCTTTTTTTTTTTATAACTGGGTGGTTCAGGCCAGCTTGCTCATATCTCGATTAATCCCAAGGCCTATGTATGTCACCCACACACATAGACCAGTTAAAACCAATACCCCATGAGAACCATGAGATATTGTGCAGGTGGCCCCAAGAGTTCAAGAACAATTGAATCCAAGACATTTTTTTTCTTAAGAAGATTCCTTACCAACTCATCTACCCCTTGAATATATACTTTATTTTATTTTTACTTTTGAAACTCATGCGATTTGCTTTTCTTTTTTTATCCGAAATGTGATTTGCTTGTCAGTGTGTTTTTACCCCTTGGAATCCAAATGTTGTACTCCCTCCGTTCTTTACAAAGAGTAGCATATTCCATTTTGGATTATTCCTAAATAAGCGTGCTGTTGAAAAGTTAATGGGTAAAAGTTGATATATTTCCTATTTTTCCCTTAAAAGTAGATTCATTTTTGAAAAATTGTTGGGTAAAGTTTAATATTGATGTCTCCATCAAATACAATAGTGGAAAGTGAATGTAAAAGTTGATGTGGAAAGTGTAATTAATGATAATGTTTTCTTAATAAGTTGGAATTATGAAGCGACACATTTAAAATGGAACAGTGGGAGTATTGACTATTGAGTTCGTAAATAGTGGAGAAGTGTAAAGGTTAAAATTGCCATTCAAAAAGTAAGGGATAGCAGATGACAATTCAAAAGTTGCAGGAATGGACAGTTGGAGCCTTAAAAGCAAAAATATCTCCCTATCAAAGTAAACTAGAACAATAGAGAAAACGCCAAGGGGTTGGCAAGTGGGCATGAAAAAACAATATTAAGTGTTTGATTATGAAGTCACATGTTCGAATCTCCTCGAGGCTAATCATCTCAAACCTTGTGTCACTAGGGATTATACCCAGTTGTTACCTTCAGGACCCCGAAGTTAGTTGATGTGTGTGCAAGTGACCCAGACATCCGATTACCAAAAAGAAATAATAATAATAAGTTAATGGAGAAAGAAAATGAGATAAAGGGTATATATAATAAACATGTTTGTGTATAATTTTACTCTCAAGTTCAATTAGGGATAAACTCATAAGATAAATAGGTGTGCTTTCAACATAGGGGTGCACAAACAACGGGCCAGGCTTATACTAGATAATAGCGAGACTTGTGCATTCCTAAATTCGATCCCTTTATAATTGGGCTTCATTTAATATACCCAAGCTTGGCCCAATTAAAATTTTAATTTCCCGAGCCCGTCCAACAAGCCCATTTATTTTTCTAACACATGGTATCACAAAGATAAATTAATCAGCCATAAGATCAAGAAGACATACAACTAAAAGATTAAGGAGATTCAACAATAAGAATAGTAAAAACTTGTTAAAAAGAAAAGAAGAAATATTGAAGAGGAGAAAAAGATGATCGTACTCTTGATAAGAGATGAGTAGATGCACCTCTTCATCAACATAAATAAACCCTAAGCAGCTGGGTTCTAGCCGTATATATAGTATTAAAATAATAATATTATTTAAATCGGGGCGAGCCCAGCTGGATTGGATCTTAGAAGAATTTTTCAAACCTGGCCCAATTAGTAAATAGACTTAAAATATCAACACAACCAGACTCTATGGGCCTAAGGGGGTGTTCCACTATGGGTGATTTTAAAATAAACTGGCTTTCTACAGTTTTTAATGTGATGTATTGTGAGAAACTTGTTATGGTTATTGAAAAAAAAATTATTTTTTGTTAATGGAACACTTAAATATTTTTTCCAAATTCTAAAAAAATTGAACTAGGTTGGACATAGGGATGGGCATGGGGAGGGTAGAAGGTGGATACCACTACCTCCATCCCTGATCCCCGAACCTATATCAATCCCCATCCCCTCCCCGATCCCCACCGAGGTTTTTATTTTAACCTTCATCCTCTTCCCGATGCGGTGAACGGGGATCCCCACGGGGAATCGGGGATCCAAAAATCCATGCACTTGTCATATACTCATATGTATGAAAGAGGTACATATTTTTTTAACTGAAACATATTCGTAACATTGACTTAAAAAAATAAAAACCACATTTCTAAGAACATTGCGAACACTTACCTTCAACATTTCTTAAATCAATTTTGTTATCAATTTGGAGCCCAAATCAGAGAGAGGAGGGAGTGAGGAAAGTAGTTAGTTTGGCAAGGGTTGAGTGAGGGAGTGATCAATAAACTCATTTGAAAAGTACAGAAAACAATTTCGAAGATGAAATAATGAAAGCTTGGCAAGGGTTGAGTGACTTTACCCGTGAAATCCTTGTTAATGAGTTTCACTTTTGTAACTCCTGCACCCAACCGAGGAATAATAGTAGTTAGCTTCAACATTTCTAAGACAATGCCGAGAGATAAAACGAAGCCTGACCATAGATATTATACACACACACACATATATATATATGCATGAATGGGGATGCGGGGAAGGGAGGGGGAGGGGGAGGGGAGGGTTACGGGTAGGGGCGGGGATCGGGTAGGGGACTGACAATACCATCCCCTACCCGATCCCCAAATTTTTTTAAAAATAATCCCCATCCCCTACCCATTCGGGGAGGGGACGGGGTGAATCGGGGCGGGTCGGCTGAGATGACCATCCCTAGTTGGACAAGCTACCAAACCTGTGTGCACCCTAACTTTCAGCAACAGATGAAGGCTGCTGATCAAAAAATTGGACGAAAGCTAGTTTGGTCATGCAAAGAGTTAATTTCTAGAAGTCAACAAAAATCATTTTGGAAGGGATTAAGGGCCTGTTTGGGCGCCTCTTTTTCACGTTTTCACGTTTTGGGTTTTGAGTTTTGCCTGTTTGGGCGCCTACTTCTGCAAATGAGTTCTGAAAAACTCATTCTCCATTTTCGGCTTTAGAAGCATAAACCCAGAAATAGGTCAGGCCTTCCTTTTCCCATTCTCATTTTTCATTCTCGTTTTTCTCTTTTCCCGTGACCCACCTCTTTACCCCCTTACCCCTATCCTCTTCCATACCAGTAGAGAAGCACAGAGAAGAGAGAGAGGCTCCTGCGATAGAGAGAGAAAAGGCTCGCTCCTGTTCGAACTTCAGATCTTGGTCGTTACTCATCTAGAGGAGTGCGGTTTGAATCTCCTTGAGATCAACAGAAATTTCACACAAACAACACATGGCCATCGGAAAGCTACTATTACTGATTGATTACCTGGATGAAATTGACTACGAGAACCAAGGCTGCGATTACCTGATTGATAACCAAGGCTGCGATTCTGTATTTGCTTATGTTGATCTTCAATGACGAGCCCGAGAGAGAGAGAGAAAGAGAGATTTTTCGGTGGAAGATGGAACCCAATCTTGAGAGAGGAGACGTGTTTTTAGATCTGAGGAAGGCTGGGATATTTTTTTTCTTTTTGGTGCTAGAAGTATCTAGATATGGAAGTGGACATCAACAAATTTCAATCCAACGGGTAGGAAGAAATTTCAATCCAACGGGTAGGAACAAATTTCAATACACCACCATGTTTTTTTTTCTTTTTTGATAGTGTACACCATTTATTATTACTATAAGTTATAATAAAAATTAATTTTGATATACAATTATATAATAAAATTAATTAATTTTACCAATGGTTGTGATCAGATGCTATTTCCCAATTTGTGAACATCCGGTAATTTTTCAATGAAAAGTTAATTGTTGGCATGGTTTTATACTCCAACCAACAAGGGTAAATTGGTAAAAATCAATTCATAACTCATTTTCATCATTTTTCTCCCAAACACTACTACTTTTGTAAAATGCATTCTGCACATTTCTCCCAAACACTTCTCCCAGATTCAAAACTCATTCTGGCCATAATTCAAAAAGCCAAAAAGCCAAAAAGTCAAAAATGAAAAGTAGAAAAGTTGTCTCCCAAACACCCCCTAATTCCAACTTGTCGTGTACAGAGGGATGAAAAGTACTTCTAGAACTATTGAGTCACCACCCACTGGGTAAATCTCGTGTAACTTGTGGAAGACAAATTGTGAGAGAGAGTTCAAACTTTGACCTCAGGATGCCCCCAAACTTTGAACTCAATATAAAAAATACTCTCAATTTTTTATTTTTATCATCCGTACTCTCAAACTTCAATTCCGTCATCAAAATTACTCCCACCGTTTGCATCCGTTTGGGCAACTAACGGGATTTGCTGACTTGGAGCTTAACGGACACCATAAACCCCGCAAACTTCGACGTCAATATCATAAACCCCGAAAGCTTAACTGAGCTTAACGGATCTCAAAAACCATAAAGTGACCCAAAACGACGTCATTTTGGGCCTGTTTAAGAAAATAATTATTTATTTCCCGAAAAAATTAAAGAAACCCCGCAAACTTCAGCCTCAATATCAAAAAAATTTCAAACTTTGTTTCCAAAAACTATTTTAAAAACAATAACAATTTTTTTCAAAAAAGTAAAAAAAATGTTTTTGAAAAACAATTGTTGAAAATAAAGTTTAAAAACATTTTTTTTAATTTTTAGTTTAAAAACATTTTTTTAATTTTTTGAATTTTTTTAAAAAAATAGTTTTTGGAAACAAAGTTTGAAAAAACAGGCCCAAAATGACGTCATTTTGGGTCACTTAACGGTTTTTGAGATCCGTTAAGCTCCAAGTTAGCAAATCCCGTTAGTTGCCAAACGGACGCAGACGATAGGAGTATTTTTTACGACGGAATTGAAGTTTACGAGTATAGATGAAAAAAAATGAAAGTTTGGGAGTATTTTTGATATTGAGGTCAAAGTTTGGGGTGCATTTTGAATTTTTCCCTAAAACTGGTGCCAAAATTATACACTGAGTTTTTTACCCAAAGGAGGCCAAAGTTAGGTACCTTTATTGCTTGCTAGGAACTCAGGAATAGAGAACATCTTTTGTTACAATCAAGGAATACAAGCATAGATTAAGAGGGTGTTCCACTACCAAAAAATAATTTTTTTCTAAAAATTGAAATAGGTCATTTCTCTCATAATACATCGCATAAAAAACTATGAAAATTCAGTTTATTCAAAAAATCACCTTACTGTAACACCCCCTAAATTAAAGAAGATCTGGAAGGAATAACATGGTCATCCATTCTTTTCTTGTTGCTCTAGCACAGTAAAATTTCTCTGATCTTCTTTGAATTCTCAACCACCTACAGATCCATTGTTAATTCGTTGAGTCGTTCATTTTATTAATCTCAATATATAATTTTTATGTGCGGAAATCAATTACTCAAAAAGCAATACCTGGCTATATGCACGAAATGCATCTGCCTCAAAATTTGAAAATCTCAATCTTCATTCCTTTCAAGATAACTGTGATTTGATCGATCACTTGCTAAGACAACCAATCTAGTGTCTGAAAACAAATCAAGAGCTACAAAATAAACATAGGTAATGGTAAGTGCACTAAAGCCTCCGCCCTACGGCCACCACGCTCCAATCCTAATTAAAAATTATCACAAATAAATAAAAATCTTCATAAATAAAAAATCTTCTTAATCATTTAAGAAGTTCCTTGTTTGGTTTGGGTTTCAAGACCCAAACTCTAAATTATTACTCAATTATTATCAGTATTTCCATTCAATCATTACTCCTATTTCTAATTATTACTCTCATTTCTCTCTCCACTCAAAACTCAAGTTTCAAATCCAAAACCCAAACCGAACATGATCCATAGTCAGGGGCGAAGCCACATGGAGACAAGAGGGGCCAGTTGACCCCCCTGACCCCCAAATTTCTATAGGGATTTTACTAGTATACCTCACAAAATTGCTAATTGACCCCTCTTTGATTTTGTTTTTTGCCTCCCCTGAACCAAAATCCTTGCACCACCTTGAACGCGTCTAATTCTTGCCCCCCTAAACCAAAATCCTGCTCCGCCCATAGTTCTCTGTTTTCCTTCCAAACGTGACTCATTGATTCCAAAAGGAGATTCTGCATGTGTCACATGTTGTCGAGTATCAAGACCTTTGTGTCCATCATGTGGGAAAGCACACTTTCATTGCAAGAAACCTAAAAGGGATTGGGTGTGTGCCATATACACGTCCAAAGTGTTACTCCGTGTTTTTAGTATAAATATTACAACGTTCACCAATTTGTAATGATTTTTAATGAAAATGTTATGAATTTTATTGTTGAAAAGTTGCGAGAACGAAATGTTTTGATTCCTAGTGAAAATGTTATGAAAGGTTACAAATTTTTACTATAAGACACACCAAATGTTATGATTCTTTACGAGGTGGTACCATTTCGATGAGATATTAGTAGAAAGCTTTAATAGCGTATGTTGTAGACTTTAGTGCCAGAGAAGTCTGTGGAGAGGATGATTGTGTTAACTGAATGAGCAGTTAACCACAGTAGTTACTCTGGTAGTTAATACTAACTACCCTAGTTAGACAGTTGTAATTTCTGTTGTAATTTCTATTTAAGATGTAATCTCTGTTTTAGTTGAGCTGTCTCTCATAGAGTATATATAGCTTGTACTCTCTCTGTTTTCTGCAATTGAAATGAGATTCTATTACTTGTGATATACATTTTTCTTTCTTCTCTCAAAATCTGTTATGGTATCAGAGCCTCAATGAAAGCGAAAGCTATTAGGGTTTCGATCAAGATAGAAAAAAAATTTGCGGTGAATCTTGCTAGTTCGTCTGAAGTTCAAGATTCTCGTCGTTGTTTCTGAAAGCTTTGCTCCTGTTTACTTCAAGAATTGGTGTTGATTACGAGTTTTTCTTGTCCGCTGAAGTTAGGGTTTGACGATCACTGGATTTGTGCATTTTCACTGGATTTGTGCATTTTGCCTCACATTTTTGTTCTTCCCGATGGCGACTACATCATCAGAGTACTTACCCCCTGCTCTTTCTTTTCTTATTGCTAATTTCCAGTCTTTTGTTACTGAGAAGTTGGATTCCACGAACTATTTTGCGTGGAAAACGCAAGTTGAGAATGCCTTACTTGCAAACTCGTTGTTTGAGTATGCTAATGGCAAAGTTACAGTGCCTTCAAGCGAGATAACTGATAATGGTGGTACTTCAAGCCCTAATCCTGAGTATAAGAAATGGGAGATCATTGATCGTATGCTTCTGTCTTGCATAATTGCTACCATTAGTTCATCGCTTATGCCACATATTGTTGGATCAAAACGAACCTGTGAGGTCTGGTCTCGTTTAGAAGAGAAATTTAGCAGTTTGTCTCGAACACATATACATGACCTCAAATGTAGGATTTACAGTTTGAAGAAAACCACCTCAATGGACCAGTATATTGATTCTATCAAGGTGTTAATCCAGAAGTTGGAGGCTACTGGCTCTCATATGGAAGATGAGGAGTTAGTTTTCCATACTCTCAAGGGGTTACCTAATGAGCAATATCGCTCATTCAAACAGGCTATACGCACACGTTTTGAGACTGCTCCCCTGACCTTTCATGGTTTAGCCACAATGCTACTTGCAGAGGATTTGTATCTTGATCAAGATCCTGTGGATACCACCACTATTCTTCTTACACAGCATCGTGGTACTAGTGCTGGTACTTCTTCTTTACCCTCCTCTACCAATCCACAGATATCTCCACTCTTACCACAGTTACCTGCAAATGCACCACAACCACAGGGTCAGCAGGTACAATATACTCCAGTAGCTCAGTCTGGAGGTCAGTTTGTTTCATGGCAACCTCAGATGCCATCTTTTGCTGGATATAATGGAAATAATTCAGGGGGAAATAGGAACACCAGGAATAATAATCAACAAGGGGGTTTTAATGGAAGTCGGTTCAAATCAAGGAACAGTTATCAACAAGGATATCAACAAGGGGGTTTTAATGCTGGAGCATGTCAGATTTGTGGAAGGAATAATCATCAGGCATATAGCTGCTATTATAGACAGAACCTGAGTAATAAACCTCCTTCATATTCTCAGTATGGTACTCCTCAGAATGCTCCACAGTTTGCTCAACCAGGGAATGCTCCACAGTTTGCTCAACAAGGGATGCAAGGGTCTCAATTTACTTCTCAAGGGCATGGTTTTGGTCAGGGATATAACTCACAAAGGCTACCACAAGCTCAGGCATTTATGGTTTCACCTGACCCAAGTTACCAAGGCTTCACTTCCACTTTTCAGGGGTGTTCTCTGCCACAACAGCATCAGATTGTTTATTTCCCTACATCTTCTTCCATGGGTCAACCATTCCCATCACCACCACCTGCACCTAATCCACCTACTGCAGCTCTTGCATCTAGCCCAGCAGTCCCATGGTTCTTTGATTCAGGAGCATCTGCCCATGTCACTAACAATATGAACCAAATTTTTGTGCCCACAAATACTGCTCCAACAGCTGTCACGGTTGGCAATGGTCAATCAGTGCCTGTTTCTCTCTCAGGTAAAGGCCTGCTTTCTCTTCCTCATCACTCATTCTTGCTTAATAACATTCTCCATGTTCCAAAAATCTCACATAATCTTCTATCTGTACATCAATTTGCTCTTGACAACAACTGTAAGATAACTTTTGATGCTTCTGGGTATACTATTTAGGATTCTCTGACCAACCAAGTGGTTCATCAGGGGTCTTGCAGTCAGGGCCTTTATCCCCTTCTTCCTTCTTCTAAAGGCCATTCAGGTGCTATTGCTCTTCTTCACACTACTGTTTCCTCAGAGTTATGGCATAGGAGATTGGGACATCCAAATAAAACTCTTCTCCATCATTTAACTAAACAATATGATCTGTCTGTTTCTTCTACTTCTCCTTTTGATTGCTATGCATGTAATAAGGGCAAAAGTCATAAGATTCCTTTTCCCATTTCCACTACTTTTACTTCTACACCATTTTGAACTTGTCCACATGGATGTATGGGGACCTTCTCCCATTGCATCTTTTTCTAGATTTCGATACTATCTACTGCTCATTGATGATTTTACCAGATATAGTTGGATTTTTCCTTTAAAATACAAGAGTGATGTTGCCTCCCATGTTAAGGCTTTTCAGGTCTTTGTTTCTAATCACTTTCAGTATAATATCAAAACTTTTCGATCAGATCGTGGTGGTGAATTCTTGAATAAACTCATGCTTTTCTTTTTCTCTTCTTTTGGTATTGCACATCAAACCACCTGTCCTCACACTCCTGAACAGAATGGTTTAGTGGAGAGGAAACATGCTCACATCATAGAAACTGCCATTACTCTTATGCAGCAAGCTAATCTACCCATTAGGTTCTGGCTTGAAGCCATCACTACTGCTCTATTTCTTATTAATCGTTTACCTCATTCTTCCCTTCAGTTTGAGGTTCCTTATCACAAGCTCTACAAAACTCCACCTGATTATCTCCTTCTCAAACCTTTTGGTTGTTGTTGTTTCCCTTGGCTTAGGCCTTATACATCAAACAAGCTGGAACCTAGGTCTACACCATGTGTTTTCTTGGGTTATTGTGCTAATACCAAAGGATATAGATGTCTAGATCCTATTACCCAAAAAGTCTATATTTCTCGACATGTGAAATTTCTGGAAAATAGTTTTCCCTATTCTACTCTTATCTCATCTCCTCAAACCTGTGCTTCACCTTCTTCTTCTACAGTTGTTCCACATTTTATAGTCCCTTCTCTTTCTTCTTTTCCTCTTTCTCATCCAGCTACTTCTTTTTCTTCTCCTGTTTTTCCTCACCCTTTCATTACCTGTCCAGAATTCTGCTCCTGCTATGACCACTGGCCCTCCAATTCCTTCTCCTACTATCATCCCTTCTCCCTCCTCCATCACTACTTTTGTTCCTTCTATTCACCCTACTTCTCCTACTCTATCTTCTGAACCACAACCTGTCCATCAATCCCCTCAACTACCAGTTTCTACCTCACTCCATCCTATGCTCACTAGATCAAAAAATGGCATCTCAGTTCCTAAGGTTCCTTTCTCTTTACTTGTTCATCAATCACCTACAACAGAACCTTCTTCTTTTAAGGAAGCAGTGCTTTTTCCAGAATGGAGACAGGCTATGGCTGATGAGTATCAGGCCTTGATGACCCAAGGTACTTGGTCACTTGTTCCTTTACCACCTAATACACCTGTAGTGGGTTGTAAATGGATTTTTAAAATCAAGCGGCATCCAGATGGTTCAGTTTCTAGGTACAAAGCTAGACTAGTGGCCCAAGGGTTCCAACAGACAGAAGGGGTTGACTATACAGAGACTTTTAGTCCAGTGGTTAAGCAGCCCACAGTACGGGTAGTTCTGGCATTAGCTTTACAGTTTTCTTGGCCTATCAAACAGCTTGATGTTTCAAATGCTTTTTTGCATGGTACTCTACAGGAGCAAGTGTATCTTAGACAGCCACAGGGATATGTGCATAATCAGTTTCCACACCATGTGTGCCATCTTCACAAAGCCTTATATGGCTTAAAGCAGGCCCCAAGGGCATGGTATGAAATGTTGTCTCAGTGTCTTATCTCTCTTGGCTTTACAAATAGTTTAGCAGATTCTTCCCTCTTTGTGCTTCATAAGAATAGTGATGTTGTCTACATTTTGGTATATGTGGACGATATACTCATCACTGGTTCAAATTCTTCGGTTATCTCTACCTTGATTACACAACTGAGTTCTACTTTTGCCCTCAAGGACCTGGGTAGTTTGCATTATTTCTTGGGCATAGAGGTGATTTATACTCCTACAGGTCTCTTGTTATCTCAGGCTAAGTATGCCTTAGATCTTCTCACGAAAGCTGGCATGTTAGATTGTCGTCCTTGTGCTTCACCTTCTTCTTTAAAAACTGCCACTCCAGACAATGAAACACCTATGTCTAACCCTGACCTCTACAGATCTTTAGTAGGATCCTTACAATATCTCACACTTACCAAACCAGAGATATCCTATGCAGTTAACTCAGTCTGTCAGCATATGCACAAGCCTTTGGAGTGTCATTTCACTGCTGTAAAAAGGATTTTACGCTATGTGAAAGGTACTTTGACTCATGGACTTGTATTTACTAAGAGTCCACTCACCCTCTCAGCATTTTTCGATGCTGATTGGGCTGGTAATGCCATTGACAGACGCTCCACAGGAGGGTTTTGTGTGTTCCTTGGGTCTAATCTGCTGTCTTGGTCTGCTAAAAAACAACCTACAGTGGCTCGTTCTTCCACTGAAGCAGAGTATAAGGCTCTTGCTAATGCTGCTGCTGAGCTTATTTGGTTGTTACAACTGTTTAAAGACCTAAGAGTTCATCATTTGATTGCACCCCCTACATTATGGTGTGATAATGTTTCTGCACTTTCTCTTGCTACAAACCCTGTTTTTCATGCACGCACGAAACATGTTGAGGTTGATTTTCACTTCGTGCGTGAGAAAATTGCTCTCAAATAGTTGTTTGTTCGACATGTCCCTTCAGAGCATCAAATAGCAGATATTCTTACCAAACCATTAAGAGTTTTCATTGCTTCCATCATCAGTTTGCAAGGGGCTGGTAACTGAATGAGCAGTTAACCACAGTAGTTACTCTGGTAGTTAATACTAACTACCCTAGTTAGACAGTTGTAATTTCTGTTGTAATTTTTGTTTAAGATGTAATCTCTGTTTTAGTTGAGCTGTCTCTCGTAGAGTATATATAGCTTGTACTATCTCAGTTTTCTGTAATTGAAATGAGATTCTATTACTTGTGATATACATTTTTCTTTCTTCTCTCAAAATCTGTTAGATTGTGATGCACGAAACAGCAATTTTCACCAGTTTTGTGACGTGAAAATCTTGGGTGTAGAAAAACTTGCATGCGAATAGGGTACTACCACGTCACGTGGTACCCGTTCGCATATCTTAACCGTCCAAACATATTTTGGACGACCCATATTTGTTAGGTAAATTTACACCTAAAATTTACAAAAGCACCATCCTTCAATCTGAGTCATCCAAACATATTTGGACAGCTCAGATGCGCTAGCGCAGAGTGGGTACCACGTGACGGTACCCGTTCGGCATGAAAGTCTTTCTCGTCAAACCTTGATAGCGGGATAACGATTAGCACGAGAGTCGCCAGAGAGAGAAAAGCAAAAAACAGAGCTACATATATACAAGGGTGGAGAGAAAGAGTCAAGTCATGGGTCATTTATTTATTTATTTTTTTGGTCAGTTAACCCAAATTTCTGTAGAAATATGTATAGTTTCTTCCAAGTTTTTATTTTGACCCCACTTTACACTTCCTTACTTTCCTTACTTGCAAAATTAAATAGAAAACCCTTGGGCACAATATCCTGAAACGTGTTTCATACTCTCTCTCTCTCTGCCAAAAAATCTCCATAGCACACCAGTACACCAGGTAAGAGCGCATAGAGGCTTGACTGTTGGCTTAGAGGAGCATTGGTATGCCCAAGGTTTTAAATATCGGTAGCGGACTGCGTAGCGGTAATATGAGTATCGAATGATACGTAACGGGAATCGAGTGTCGCAGCTGTGAAATTTTTAAAAAAAAATTTGCGCCAAAGCACCTGAACCGGCTGTAGCAGTCGTGTAGCGGTCATGTAGCGAGTGAACAATTAGATAAAAATCGATATGTAGCGGAAATCGGCGTATAAGGGGTTGAATTTTGAGTAACGCCGGTATAGCGGAGTGTAGCGACATCGGAAGTCTAAAAAACCGCTACGTAGCGCAGCCGATATTTAAATCCTTGGGTATGCCTGTGTTTCTATCAAAGCCTCACGGCCCCAGGGGAGTATAAAGGGCTACAAAACTGATTGTCCCGATGAAAATGGCCTAAACGACTAAGTTGTTAGTGACTTTTTTTTTTTTTTTTTTGGTGTGAAGGATTTTGGTTGCATTCTCTCCTTGTTCTCATAGAGGGTCAATATCTAGAAAATGTACCGAGTCTGGAAATATTTTGACACGATTAGAGGTGTCAAATGGTCCGTTTAGTTGTGCCAACTGTATGCACCTGATTTTCAACATATTTAGCTGTGTTCCCGACAAAAACAAAATGATCAGAATATACAAACTTCCCCAATTCCAGTGAGTTCATTTTATGATCAGAGATTGGAGATAAACAAAAAACCATCAATGAGAAGAGCATGAAAAAGGTAATTTGGAGTAATAGAAGATTGGGAATCAGCTGCTAAGAGCATCTCAAGTGCACTTCCTAAAAAATGTTTGCTAAAGTATACACCTAAGCACATGTGGGACCCTATTTTGTGTGCTAAGAACTTAGTTAGCTAACTAAGGAGAAATGCACTTTAATGGGGCTCCCTAAAAATGGGCTCCGGATCAGCTGTCCCCATCCCTGTCCCAACCCAAAACGGCACCGTTTTGGTGCAAACTCCCAACCTTTGCAAAATGCAATTTTGTGGGGCCCACTTCCGGGTCTCACACAAACGATCCGAACCGTTGAATAATTTTAAAATAATTATTAACGTGGTCTTGGAGAAAATCAGGCTGATCGGATATTTTTACGTTATTCATCTAATACTTTGATTTTCATTCAGATTTCAGGACCCTACCAATTTGAAAGAATCTTTGGAAAAAGTTATAAAATTGTGGGCTCGGAAACTCATCAATCTGAACCATAAGAGTCGTAAGGCTCATTGAGAAGAGCATCCAATAAAAAAATTATCTTGTTCGGACATCGATAAGTATCAAAATACAAAAAATATGAGTTTTTTTCATACCTATCGACGTCCGAACAAGATAATTTTGAGCTTGTGCTTGCTTTGTTTCGTAGTGGGAGGGGAGGAGAAGACGATTGGAGATGAACTGGAAGAAGAAGACCATTGAGATTGAAGGAGGAGTAATGAGAGTTTCAGATAGATCTAGGGTTCGTTCACCCCCTAAATCACCAAGGATTTTGGCGAATAGATATGGACTTTTTTTTTTTTTTTGCCATTCGATATACATCAATGGGGGGTTAGCGGGGGAGTTAGTGAGTTAATTAGTGCCTCTGCCGAGGCTCGAACCCTGGTCTTTGGGTGAGTAAATTCTTATTCACCAAAAATGTTTTTACTTGCAGTGATTGGTGTAAGATTTTTTTTAAAATTTTTTTACAAGCAAGAAATCTAAACTAACTAATCTAACAATGGCACACACCCCTAATGGGACTTGAACCCTGGCTACCACTAAGGGAGGCATTGACCATGCCGTAGAGCAAAGAGTGGCTTGCTGTAAGAAATTAAATGGACGGGTTCCCAGTTATGCAAGGGTGGTTGTCCGATTGATCATAATTGGCTAAAGATATGTGTCACGGGGTGGATGTGGTGATACAACATTAAAGTTCAGAAAGACATAAATAAACCAAAATTAATTCGTTAGGCTAAAGATATGTGTCAAGGGTAGTTCAATATAATACAACTCATAAACGAGATATAGTCTAGGATTTTAATTTAATTTCCTCTTTAAAATAAAAAATAACACCCATTCCTGGTACTTAATGAGTAAATAAATAAAATGCACGTCCAAGAGCGAATTTAAAATTTCGTAACATGCAAGTGTTTTCCATTTGAAAAATAATTGTAAATAATTAAAGACACAGATGGTGCTACATTTGACAAGCGCTGTTCAGCTGAATACCTTGAGATCAAAGGCTTTAATAAAATCCCTCAACATGTTTTGAGTTTCCAGCATGACTTTTGATCCAGTTGAGTCTTTACATTTCTAGACTTCTAGAAGTTAGTTGATTGCGAATCGCACAGGACATGTAATCGAGCCACATGACCACAAGTTCCAATGTTAAAATAAGCATAACAGTCCCACCAATGGGCACCATTACAACAACAATATTGGCCATGATCGGTCCTAAGTCACCCTCAAGAATATAACCTTGGCAAAATGCGACAGCGGTGAAGGCTGTGCAGAAGACAACGGCAGTCATGGAAACAGTCAGTTTCATTGGTATCGCGATGTAAAAATCCTTGGTGTCAAACCTTGAGTATGGGATTGACAATAAAGCCGCAAAACCGATGGCAGTGAAACCAATAGCTACCAGTAAGTATACCATGAAGATCTGCAATTCTTGCTTATTAGTTTTGAAGAGTACAGGTTGGCCTGTCTGTCCATCAAAGCCACCTGGGAGTGTAAATAGGGCAGCAAAGTTGACGGTGGCAAGTAGAGTGGTCAACACTACTCCATTGGTACTCAAGTTTTTGGCTGCATTCTCGGCTTGTCTGCGTAGGGCTGAGTGATTTTCTTCGAATAATTCCTTTGGTGACTTTCCGACAGAATTAGGAAGGTACCATAAATGTGGATAAGTGTCCTTTTTTACACGCTGTGTAAACATAAACATGATGCAGAGTCAGTCAACAATCTGGTGGGGAATGAGGTAAATTATGTTCAAAGTAATCAACAAAGCAAAGGCAATTAAAGTGGACGCATCCAAAAAATAGAAAATATCAGGAAGGCCAGGGAGATACTGAGGCATGCATGGCAAGTCAGTGTGCTCAATTCTATAATCTCAACAATGCCTCACCCACACTTGCATGATCACTGCTCTCTCGAATGAATCAATTGCCCAAAACAAACTCAACAAAGTAACTACAGAGCTATAGTACTGTTAGATTAGCGGTCTACTGATTAATGTCAAACATAGGGCAACTCGTAAATCTACAGAATGCCAAAAACCATTAGCTAAAATTCTTGTCTTTGTTAGTTGAACTCAAACTAACAAGTGGCAACCAAGAATTTTTTATTTGACTATTCACATTTCTGTTTAATTAAAATAAACAAAACCTTTGACTCATGAATTGCAAATTCTGTTCAAACACAACCGCATGCAAAAAAATTCTTCACACAATTGAATATTCTCAAGATCAATTCAAGTGAGAGGTTTAGGGAATCTCTGTTGTACCTTAAACCAAAGCACATCCCAACTCATCTTGGTGAGAACTGCAAGACTTTCACACCTCTCTCCGATATGAAAAGGCACATTCGACTGATCACTGTTAACATCTACTGCCAATGGATCTGTGACTAGGATTTCCATGTCGGCATGTTTCAAGATGCAGAATGCTGTTCCCTTGGAAAACAACATCTGTTAGCATCCTATTCTTGAAATGAAAAGCCACATTCCACCGACCACCATTAGCATCTACTCCCAATTGATCTGTGAATTCACAAGGTGGAGGATTTCTTTCTTGGAATGCTGCAAGGTGCAGGATGGTGTTCCTTTGGTTATCAACATCGGCTAGCATCCTATTCTTGAAATCAAGAGAACTCATTAAGTAATCGTAAACAAATCTATGTTTTTTCTCCACCGAGATATGTAGTATATTCCTTCCATTTTCATCATAAGAATCGGCAGCCTCTGGAAATTTTCTAAGAATCGCCTTTACCTATTGGAATGTCTCCTTGTGTTAGGAATGTATTGTTAAAATCTACTAGGACATTTAAATTGACTAACCAAAAGTAAAAATCATATACAATAGACAAAATATCAACGAAGCAAGCATGAGAAAAGTATATAGGGTTGTTTGAGGCGCAAGGAACCGTGCTCTCTTTTCCCTGCTCTCGTTAGAAATGATACACCACCCTCCACAGTGGATTGACATACCAGCCCGCATGAGGAAAAGTGTAACTCGCAAACTCATTAATGCCGAACACTTAAAAACTGTAACAAAATTTAGCATAGAGTTGGAAGGAAAATGCAGAACCAAAGTACAGGAAAAAACACATCCCTATATGTTTTTTGTTGGAGAACGAAAATGAGTAAAGGATGGGCGGAGGAGGTTCATTAATCCCATGAGGAATTCACATGCAATAAACTGAGGATAGATCATGGTGTTCCAAGCCTTCAAAGCATCCAAAGCCAAAAAATAAAATAAAAATAAATAAAAATAAATAAAAATAAATAATAAGAAAAGAGAAACAAATTAAATTGAGGCCGATCTTATATGGGATCCAAACAGTCTGCATTACCAACTCAAGAATGCCATGCTTTGTTGCTTGAATTAGTGGATCAAGCGCTCGATTCATCTTTGGTGATGATGAGGATACACTTGAGCTGCCTTCAGAATCTCTCCTTCCAAAGTACACGTAACGACTCCAATCTTCTTCTTCTATCAATCTCTTTGCCAACACTAAGGCAAGTGAATGCTTTTGTTTTGCGTAGTCAATGTTTTTCAACAAAGGACAACCTAACACAAGACATAAATAATGAGGATGATATAAGAAGCATAAAAAAAAATATAAAAAAAAACATATAATTCATATAGATCCCATATGATTAAACATCTATGAATGTTGTGACTCTTTTCCATTGCCTAAAGAAAACACTAAGAAGATCATGAAGAGGAGTTACCACACCTAGAATTATTTTGGTGATGAAAGACCTTTCTAATTTGGTGAAACCGGCTTTAATATCTCGTGGATCCTCTTCATTACCAGCTGCTTTGGACTTGAAAGTTGCATCAAGATACATTGGCGGAATAACTACTCAATCTCACAATCAGCGGTAGATTAATATCCGATTAACAACATAAACGGGTGAAGAATGACTACAGAATGTGCATATATAGAAAGTGAAGTTCATGGATGAGATTCATCACTTGAGTGGTGCCAGCCACACTCACTTTCCTTGTCAAGGTTTTGTTGTCCGTAGATTGTTATCAGATCAAAATTAACAAAAGCAATAAGTAGTCCTTCAATCAATCTATTTTTGCAAGCTCAAAGCTTAAAACATATCAAAGAAAGATGTGATAATACATTGTCTACAAATGATTTGCACATTAGTACATGACTCTGATTGACTAAAATTAAAATGAGAAGACTTTTGGGTACACGACAGAGATAGAATTTTTAACTAGTGGTGGCGAACATGTATACTAAAAACACAGATAAACCACACTACGAGCATTTGATTTTAAAAAAAAAAAATCGAAGCATCATACTAAAATTCTATAACAAACAACGTTTTCATATGCCGGAGAGTGTAAAAGATAGTAATTTAACTTAATTTATCTTCGAAAATGATGCATTTTGAGTTGTGCACAGTTCTCTTTCAGATCAATAATAGAATCGAATCAAAACCTCTACCAATATCTTTCCCAATGCATGTGATAAAAAAACATGTCAAAATTTTCATCTCCCATGCTATTGCGCAGTCTAGTGTTCACAAGTTTCAAAGCTAAAAGAGCAGGCTAGATGATAGACTTTGACATGAGCAACGTCAATATTTACAAGATTAATTAATCAATCAACAAGAGGATAAATTGTAACATTTGTTACCACTTGACACAATTAGGAAATGGTACCTAGATTTTCAATTTTCAAATGTAGTTTATCTGGCTCTGCAAAATCAGAAGTATAACCGCTGTGTTTGGTTGAGAGTTTTGAAAAGAATATTTTGAAAAATATTTTTGAGATAGTGTTTGGATGAATTTTTTGGAAAAAGTAATAATTAGAGATAAGTGTAATAATTGGAGAGAGATAGAGAGAGAAATGAGAATAATGATTGAATATAGGGGTATGAGAGAGAAATGTGATTAATGATTGGAGAGATAAGAGATGGGGAAAAAATCTTTTTGGAAAATTTTTTGAAAATGTAAAGTGAACAAAGTGACATTTCCCAAGAAACTTGCAAATATCTTTGAATTTAAATGGTGTATAGTCAATATCCCGGCTCCAAAAGATTTAAAGTTGTGTTGAGAATGAGTAACTCAATTGTATCTGCGTTGCTTGTTATGTTTCCTTGATTTTCTTTGATTGTCAATAGGTTCTGTCTAATAGAGAAAGAGTTTGAATTACTCTTAAAGTGTGTAGTTTTTTTTTTTTTTTTTTTTTTTTTTTTTCCGATTTAGAGCCTAAGTTTCTAGATACTTCACTTAGGCTAGTAAATTTGGTTTTAGACTTCTTTACAAGAAACTATGAAAATATCTATTGGTGGCGAACATACATATTTGAGGGTAAAAAAAAAAATTCTAACATGATAGTAGCATTTTTTTTAAATTGTGGTGGCAGTCACCACCACTTGTCCCCCTTGGCTCCATCCTTAGGCAGAGGAGAAGTGCATTGAGGGTGCCAAGGCCCACTACCCATGAAAGAAAGATGATAAAAACAAGGAAGAAGGTTAATGATTTACGTGACTAAGGCTGAGTTTCCATTATCATCTAAATAATATTTTTGGTATTTTTGTCAGTTGTCTATAACGTGAAGACAAATCATTCTCCTCACATACGTCACACACAAGTACCATTCGGCGGAAACTATACCTAGTTTTGACTACAGTGAAAACATGATATTTTTAGTGGAAACTCACCCTAAATTTAAAATCATGCTCCCTCCGTCCCTTTTAAGTGTGTAGCCTCGAAATTTGAACTTAATTTCTCTCACATCAACTTTTACATCCACTTTCTACTACCTACCCTTATCAATATAATAATTCCTATTAACTTTTCAAAAATGAATCTACTTTTAAGGGTAAAATAGGAAATGTAGTCACTAACTTTTCAAAACACACACTTATTAAGGGACAGCTCAAAATAGAAAGTTAACACTATAAAAAGAACGAGGGTGTAAGATATACCAATACCATCAACACTGAAACAGCTGGAATCATTGTAAAAGCAAAACCTAGATCCCACTAAAATAATTAAATTTTTTTTGCAAGGCAAAAAAGTTTCATTAATCTTCAAAAAGAAACAAGACTAATAGGAACAAGGAAATACTAACAAAAATTGTTCAATCCGAGACCTAAACCAACGATTGGCAAGAAACCAATCGAGGGTACCCACCTAAAGACCAAAGCCAAACACCCCAAAGAGTGTAATTAAATACTGTATTAAATTGATCAAATGTTCAAGTATGATCCTAAATTTTTACGGATATTAAAATTACGATATCCTAATTGCGATTAAGCTTCCAAAGAAAGTTCTTCCATAACAAGATACAATGTTTCCTTTTTTTGAAAGGCAAAAGAAATATTATTAATCTTTGGGATGCATTACAAAGATTAATGGATGAAAGAAAGAGGGCATCACAACGTGAGGAAACATCTCAACTAGGTTGGCACCCAACCTCACGACGATCACATGCCACCAGCCAAAGATACAATGTTTCCTAGCAACACAATACAAGACTTAACAAAAGATTCATTCACAGGTTCAGTGTATGAAAATTACCAAAACAAGGCATTGATCACGTCACATTACCACTTCAATGGTGCAACTTATCACTTATGAACTAACCAAAATCATGACATCCCAAAAAAATATTGACCAACACGTGGTGTGGCTGTTTGAGTTTACAATTTTACCTTGTGTGCGTCTATATATATATATATGGACCAGTTCTAGGGACACAACAAAAGATACATAGAAAAACACAACATGTTTCGGAACCCCACGCTAATAATCTGAGCCGTTCAACTTGTTTAAAAGATGTTTTTAAGGATACCCATAACAAATGAACTTATTTAGATATCGGTAAGTGCTCGATCCAGACAATTCGGAGAACACCAGTTCCTGTCAAGTTTTTTGAAAAATTGTTTGGATCGAAAACTGCTCAGATCAAGCCCTTCCCGATCATTTTTTTTATGATTCCTCAGGGGACCTTTAAAAACACATTCTAAACACATTGGACGGTTCGGATTATCAGAATTCAATCGGGAAAGGTGAGGTCCGCACTTTAAGCAGTTTAAGGGAACCCTAACTAGAAGCCCTTCATATATATATAAATATATATATATATACATATACCAGTGATCCAGTTCAGGATCCCGGATTGAAGGTTTTTGGGGTGTTTTGAAGGTTTTAATTTATTTATTTTTGCATAATCCGAACCGTCCAATGTGTTAAAACGTGTTTTTAAGGGTCCCTGCGAGAAATCATCAAAAAAATTATCGGGAAGACCTTGATCCGAGTAGTTTTTCACAAAAAACTGTACATATACAGTTTTGTGAAAAACTTTTTGGTTCAAGCTCTTCCCGATATTTTTTTTGATGATTTCTCGTGGGGGCCCTTAAAAACACGTTTGAAACATATTGGACGGTTCGGATCATGAAAATTTGATCTGGAACTATGAGTCCCTGACTAGATCGGGACTGTATATATATATATATATATATATATATATACAATAAACTTCCAATAAGGGACCCTTTTTTAAAAATACCATGCGGACCTGCCCTTTTTCGACTTTCCGGACCAAATTTCGACGATCCGATCCGCTCAATGTTTTTAAAATGTGTTTTCAAGGGCCTACGCGGAGAATCTCCAAAAAAAAATACCCGGAAGGGCTTGATCCGAGTAGTTTCCGATAAAAACTGTATATGTATAGTTTTTATCGGAAACTGCTCGGATCAAGCCCTTCCGGGTATTTTTTTTCGGAGATTCTCCGCGTAGGCCCTTGAAAACACATTTTAAAAACATTGAGCGGATCAGATCGTCAAAATTTGGTCCGGAAAGTCGAAAATGCCCCTAGGTCCGCATGGAAAGTTAAATAAGGGTCCCTTATTAGAAGGGTATATATATACAAAAAACTTCCAATCCAAACTCCCGGATTTTATAACGTCCGGACCTCCACCTTCCCAATATTTTTTTGAAAATCCGAACCGTTAGATGTGTTTAAAACGTGATTTTAAGGTCCAACGCGAAGATTTGGCAAAAACAAATACCCGGAAGGGCTTGATCGGGGCAGTTTTTCATAAAACTGTTTTTATAGCGTTTTTGTGAAAAACTGCCCCGATCAAGCCCTTCCGGGTATTTTTTTTTGCCAATTTTTCGAGTTGGACCTTAAAAACACGTTTTAAACACATCTAACGGTTCGGATTTTCAAAAAAATATTGGGAAGGTGGAGGTCCGGACGTTAGGTCCGTAAAAAGGGGTTTGGATGTGAAGGGGTTCCTATATATATACATATAGGGTGAGCTTCTAATGAGGACCTCACCATGAGGACTTCCATGAGGACTTCACCATCCGGACCAAATTTTCATGATCCGAACCGTTAGATGTTTTTAAAATGCATTTTTAAGGGTCCACGCGGAAAATCTTCAAAAAAAAAAATACCCGGAAGGGCTTGATCCACACAGTTTTTGTTAAAAACGCTATTTTTTTGTTAAAAACGCTATATATAGCGTTTTTAACAAAAACTGTGTGGATCAAGCCCTTCCGGGTATTTTTTTTGAAGATTTTCCGCGTGGACCTTGGAAAATGCATTTTAAAAACATTGAGCGGTTCGGATTGTCAAAATTTGGTCCGGAAACACAAAAAAGGGGCAGGTCCGCATAGAACTTCCAATGAGGGAGTCCTCATTAGAAGCTTACTGTATATATATATATATATATACACCGGCGATCCTGTCAAGGATCCCGGATTGAAGCCTTTTCGGTGTTTTGATGCTTTTAAAAATTGTTTTTGGGAAATCCAAGCCGTCCAATGTGTTCAAAAGGTGTTTTCCAAGGTCACGCTGAAATCTTCAAAAAAATTACCGGAAGGGCTTGATCAGCGGTTTTCGCAAAAGCGTATATATATTTTTTGCGAAACCGCTTGGATCAAGCCCTTCCCGGTATTTTTTTTTTGAAGATTTCCCGCGTGGACCTTGGAAAACACCTTTTGAACACATTGGACGGCTCGGATCGTCAAAATTTGATCCGGAACAATGAATCCCGGATCCGGGATCCCGGACTAGATAAGGACTATATATATATATATATATATATATATATATATATATATATATATATAGGATCCACTTCCTATCCGGACTCCGGACTTCCGGACCTCCGTGATCCGAGCATTTTTTTGACGATCCGAACCGTCCAATGTGTTCAGAAGGTGTTTTCAAGGGTCTACGCGGGAAATCTTCAAAAAAAAATACCGGGAAGGGCTTGATCCAAGCAGTTTTTCGCAAAACTGTAAATATACAGTTTTTGCGAAAAATTGCTTGGATCAAGTCCTTCCCGGTTTTTTTTTTGAAGATTTCCCGCGTGGACCTTGGAAAACACCTTTTGAACACATTGGACGGCTCGGATTTTCCCAAAACATTTTGTAACACAAAAAAAATGGGATTTTCCTTCAATCCGGGGGTCCGGATAGGAAAATCCCCGTATATATATATGATTAACTTCCAATAAGGGTCCCTTATTGAAGAAAACCTTGCGGACCTGCCCTTTTTTGTGTTTCCGGACCAAATTTTGACGATCCGAACCGCTCAATGTTTTTAAAATGCATTTTCCAAGGTCCTCGCGGAAAATCTTCCAAAAAAAATACCCGGAAGGGCTTGATCCACACAGTTTTTGTTAAAAACGCTATATATAGCGTTTTTAACAAAATCAATGTGGGATCAAGCCCTTCCATTTTTTTTTGACGAATCTTCACGGGGGCCCTTAAAAATGCATTTTAAAAACATTGAACGGTTCGGATCGTCAAAATTTGGCTCGGAAACGTGAGGTCCTCATGGTAACTTAGATAAGGGACCCTTATTGGAAGGGCTTCCTATATATATATATATATATATATATATATAGAGGCCCGATCAAGTCCGGGAGTCCCGAATCCGGGACTCCACCTTCCCGATATTTTTTTGACGATCCGAACCGTCCAATGTGTTCAAAAGGTGTTTTCCAAGGTCCACGCGGGAAATCTTCAAAAGAAAATACCGGGAAGGGCTTGATCCAAGCATTTTTCCGCAAAACCGTAAATGTACATTTTTTGCGAAAAAATGCTTGGATCAAGCCCTTCCGGGTATTTTTTTTTGAAGATTTCCCGCGTGGACCTTGGAAAACACCTTTTGAACACATTGGACGGCTCGGATTTTCCAAAAACATTTTCTAAATACTTCAAAACGCTTCAATCCGGGATTTCCGGGATCCTTGACAGGATAATTCGTGTATATATATATATATATATATATATATAAAAAGTTTCCTATGAGGGTTCCCTCACAAAAAAAGTGCGGGAAAACAGTTGTGAGCCGTTGGATCGCGTGAAAGGCATAGGATCCAACGGTTCACAACTGTTTTCCCGCACTTTTTGTGTGAGGAAGCCATCACAGGAAACTTTTTTATATATATAGCCCTAAGAGACCCCCAAATTTCTCCCAATCAATTATCTCTCAACCTAGCGTCTCTCTCTCTCTCTCTCATGTGGGTGTGTGGGTTTGATTTAATTTAGTTGGTTTCTTTCAGGGTTTATCACATATAGAAGTTCTTGAGGGATTCCAATCGTTTATCTCAGTTCTGAAACATATTGTTCTTTGGCTGGCTATTTTTGGGTTTTGAATTTCGTCTAATCCACTGCATGGAATCTATTTCTAATTCAATTTTGCTATGCCTGTATAGGATCTCACGTAACAAACACTATGAGTGTTTTGAGAACAAGCTCTTTGTACTGATCCAGAGATTGTGTAACCAATGAGTGTTATGATATATTAAGAGTTTATGGTTTCCATAATTCCATGGATGGTTTAGCGTTTTGATCTGTATGCATAAATAACTTGTTACACAACTTGTCGTTGCCCAATAGCCACATTTGACTTGCAACCTCGGCACTCATGGATACTTGCTTAACTGGTATTTATAATGGGTTATTTTATCAAATATTTATGTAATGCCACAAAAGTCAAGGTGAAAGTTGACTGTGGGTACAGATCAACTACAACATGGGTGATGGGTCTGGACCAAGTCATTACAAAATAAAGATAAAAACACACATACGAGTATATGGAAAGGGCCAAATATTAATGTGGTGCCACAAAAGACAAGGTGCAGCAAGTGAACTGTGGGTACAAAGCTACAACATAGGTCAAGACCAAGTCATTCCAGAGTAAAGATCAAAACACAGACTTGCATATGGAAAGGGCCAACTATTGATGTGAAGCGAAAAAAGACAAGGTCCAAGTCAACTATGGGTACAGAGCAACTACAACATGGTAAAGATCAAAACACAGACTGTCACATGGAAGGGGCCAAATAATAATGTCATGCCACATAAGACAAAGTGCAAGTCAACTGTGGGTACAAGGCAACTATAACACGGGCTGGGACCAAGTCATTCTAGAGTAAAGATCACAACACAGACGAGCATGTAGAAAGATCACAACATTAGGATGATACTTGCTTTCGGCACAACATTTTAATTATCCATAAAAAAAAAAGGGGGTTTAAAGCAGCTACAACATTTGTAAGGACTAAGTCATTGTAGAATATAGATCAAAACTCAAAAGACCCAACATGAGTCGAGACCAAGTCAACTCAAAGTATAGAGCAACTACAATATGGGTCCTAACCAATTCGATTTTGAGTATAGAGAAACTACAACACGGGTCAGGATCAAGTCATTCCAGAATAAAGATCACAACACAGACAAGCATATAGAGAGGGCCAAATATTCATGGTTGCAAAGATTTGATTCATTGTATCCACCATTGTTACCGATGGCTAAATTTGATCAGATCTTTGACTATAACTAATTAGGGAGAAATGGGTGATACGATTTTATTTATTTGAGGAATTGAAATGGGTTTTGGTGAGTTATGTCTCCTCTAACTGTTTTATGCAGTGTTCAAAAAGAAGGTCTAGGCGGCCGAGTACTCGCCACCTAGGTACTAGAAGGCCCCTCGTCGAGTCGCCCGACTAGGCGTAGAGTACTCGGCCTAAACGCTAGAAGGTGCCCTACCACCATGAGAGCGCCTAGCAAGTTTTAGAACATTGGTTTTGGGGGTGGGTTGATTTATCAGATGTGTGTGTGTGTGTGTGTGAGAGAGAGAGAGAGACGCAAGATAGATATATTTGTGTGTGTATGTGCAGAGAGAGAGAGAGAAAAAAGAGGGAGAGAGAAGTGGAAGATGGGTGGGATTCTAATTTTTAGGACAAATGTGTCAAATTTATGCAAGGTTACCATGCATTGGTGATTATATTAGAACATGTCATGGATTGGGAGTTTTGAGATGTTGGACTATCAAAGTGGTAATATGACATGGTCAATGCCATGTTTGTTAGTTTTCCCTATTTCATACCTCAAAATAACGGGAAAAAAATTAAAAAGTGTAGATGTCGAGAAATTTTTCAGTACCGAGTATCACGTGGTACCCACGTGTGCGATCTAAGCCGTCCATTTCAGTTTTGGACGGTCCGAATTATAGAGAGAGAAACAGGAGAGTGAAAGGGGAGAAAGAGAAGGAGAGAGAGTGTTTTGATCTAGGTCGTCCAATACACTTTTGGAGGGCTCAGATGCAACGTTCGGGTACCACATAGGTTCGGCCATGTGGTACCCATTCGGTAGCGAAATTGTTTTTGTAGATGTCACATCTTACGCCGAAACTTTGAATATTTTTTAGATAGAATTAGTCTATTACATTTTACAATATCTATTCTGAGAACATTTCAAACTTAGCAAAAGCATATAAGCTACATTAGGGAACAAAATCATTTTACTCAACTACAGGGTAATGAAATTATACTTACAGAAGTAGATTACAGCTATAACTAACTGCCAGGAGACGAAGGGTGTCCTATGTAGATCATTGAACACATATGGTGACCTACTTTTGAAAGAAGACGCTTTTTTTATCAACAAATTCAGTGGGGTCCGACCATTTTGATCAAATTCGCAAGCAAGATCAGGGTATGATTCCAATATGCTAACAGCAAGACCTAATGCACAGAACATAGAAATATAAACTTAGACAAAGGAAGGGAAATGAAAGGAAGATAAAAAGGAGAAAACTGTAGTAAAAGTGGAAGGAAAACTGTGACATCCTCAGTCCTATATTTTGCTATTTTCTTTTCTTTCTCCAAGAACCAAATGACAAAGGAAAAGTTTCTCCTATTTTTGGTTCTTTTCCCATCCTTTCTACTCCCTCCGTCCGGATTTGTTTGTCCCTCGTTCGATTGTAACCGGATAAAAAATTAATGATATCTTTAAATTGGTAAGTAATTATATATCTAATATGAATCTTGTTTGATAGATCTCAATTAATTATATAAGACAATATTTTTAAAATTACATAAAACATTGTAAATTACAAGATATAATCATTTGAAAAATTGCCCGAATTCCCAAAATGGACTAACAAATCCGGACGGAGGGAGTATAAGTTCCAAAAAATGTGTTAACAAGGCCGGCCCAGGCCTTAGGCCTAGGGCTTAAAAAAAAACCCCAAAAATAGGGGCACCCTAAAAGATTTTTAGTAGTGTGCTTGAGTAGGGATCTTTTGTAGCAAACAAAGAAAAATAAAAAGGCCCAATATGATACTCATGCTTCCAGAAATGCAAAATATCTATGGAGTGGAGTGACTACCCTTAATATCTTCTTCCCTATCTCCCCCCCTCTCCCGCTTTTTCTTTCTCCCAGGCAGGAGAATCCATTTATTTTCTTTTTTTTTTTTGAAAAGCAAAAGAGAATCCATTTATTTTCTTGTATTGTTTATTATGATTGATCTATAGTTCAAGGGCACTCTTCTTATTCCGAGTTTGCCTACTTAGATCAAGGGCCTAGCTAACACGTGAAAAACTTTGCCTGGGGAGTATAGTCGCAGGACACGAGTAATATTCAAGTGATATTCATGCGTTATATGTATTTGGATACTTTGTGTTTTAACTTTTAAGTTATTATATAATGATTAGTAGAATTTTGTATTGTTTTGGCTTTCCTGCATTGTGATTGTTATTGGAAAAATTATTTAAGTGTTGTACTCTTAGGGCAATATTTTTAGACTAGGCCTGGAGCACTCCAAACCATTGGGCCGACCCTAAGCGTTAGTTGCTGACTTTACAGCCTCAAAGGAACATTAACTAAGCGAGACCTAGTCAACATGCGATGTGTGTGCTATGAAATTTCAAAACCACCCTTAAATTGTCCATCTTTAAAAAGTAGATTTAAATTAGTACTTGGGCATGAAAGAAAAATAATTGCAGCAATTAATAAAAGAGTTGAAGCACTAAAGTTAGTTCGGTAAATGAAAAACCAACCTATAGTATGACATATTTCTTTTACATATGTTCGGTAAATAAAAGAGTTGGCAGAGGCTTTTCCAGAAATGAACAAACAAATTGGGAAGGAGGGAAATAACATTCACAACGATTTGTCATACCATATAGAGCACCTCCAACCATTCCTTCACTTTAAAGAATGAAGGCATTCCGACCATGCTTTATTTTTCTCTTCAAAATGAAGAATCATTTTTTATAAGACTCCTTTAAATTGTTGAAGAATATTTTTCATATTTACTTATGCAATAAACATTTGTAAAACTTTTAACATTGTGATAAATTGGTGATAAAGTTAGTATCATTTTTTATAGATACTATTAATAATTTCTTTAAAATAAGACCAATGTTGAATGTAAATGGTTAATATTAAAAAAAATTAACATCTTGTGTTCATTAGTGAGATGCTCCGAACCAGGAATAAAGAAAGCATAGTAATAAGCACAGAAATTGATTAGGGTCACTAGGCCTACCCTCCTTGATGTTTGTTGAGTGTGGCTTCAAAATTGGTGTTTGCAGCATCTCTGGTTCGACCAAGACTTTCTACCAAGATGAGTCTCAGTTCAGAGGATGAGGTAAAACGCATGGAGGAGGTGCAGTTGGGAGTCTCGTGTATCTGATGATGTGTACAAGACCAGACATATCACATGCAGTCAGTGTGGTCAGCAGGTATATGGCAAACCCGGGAAAGGACCATTGGAACGCAGTGAAATGGGTTTTCAGATATCTTGCGGGCACTCGTGATCTGGGGAGAGTGTTTGATCAAAAAGAAGCTTCAGAAGACGTGGTGGGCCATGTGGATTCAGATTATGCTGAGAATCTCAACTCTCGTAGGTCGATGACAGGGTATGCATTTATGTTTTTTGGAGGTCCCGTCTGTTGGAAGTCTACTTTTCAAGATACAGTGGCTTTATACAGAGGCAGAGTACATGGTAGTAACTGAGCCAACAAAAGAAGCAGTTTGGCTTAAGGTGGTTAGTGAACTTGTTTTCATGCAGGACAGTGTGTTGCTGCATTGTACAGTCAGAGTGCAATTCACTTGGCGAAGAATCAAGTATACAGTGGAAGGACAAAGCATATTGATGTGCGGTATCACAGGATTCGGGAGTGGTTAGCATCAGGTGACCTATCTTTGTCTAAGACTCACACTGATGAGAATGCGTCTGATATGTTAACGAAGCCGGTTCCGAGGGAGAAGTTCGAGCGTTGTTTGGACTTGCTTCATGTTCTCCGTTGTTGATTGAGGACTTGAGGGTGGAGAACTCATATCCGTAAAGGGAGTGCAGTTGGGGTTACATCGAGTTTTTCTTCAGGATGGTTCAATTTGAAGTCAAGGTGGAGATTTGTTGAGTGTGGCTTCAAAATTGGTGTTTGCAGCATCTCTGGTCCGGACCAAGACTTTGGAGGTTTGAACCAGACTTTGGGAGTTCAAATTAGAGCTTTCTGCATCGGTAGTCCGGACGGGGGTTTTCTTGGTCCAGACCATCACTCCAGAAACACTTGTATGGGTCTGAGAAACCTAGGTCCAGACGAGCAGAACCTTGGTCCAAACCATAGCGACGTACAACACCTTATTTAAGTGTGTTTTAATTTGTTTTAGGGTTTTATAAGCTTGTTTTGGAGAGAGAAACCCAGAGACACTGAGAGAAACATTGAGAGTAGATTGGAAATTGTAATCCTTATTGATTATAGTGGATTGATTCATCCCTTCCCCCCGTGGATTAGCTACACAGCCTGTGTAGTGAACCACGTAAATCTCTCGTGTTCTTGTGTGTTTGTTTTCTTGATTTTCTAGCGTTCTTCATCTTTATTGTTCTTGTTTCTAGATTGATTGTGTTTGCTAGAATCGTTGTGACTTCCGCAGTATCGCACAACAATGTCTATCGGCTTTGATTTGGGCCTTGGGGGTATGGTTTTTAGCAAAACATTCCTGTAGCTTCTCGGCTCTTGGAGGTTTAGGGGGGCCACTGTTTTAGTGGTATCCTAAGTGTAACCACTTTGTACATATTGCCAAAGGTTAAGTATGTCTCTCATTATCTCCGGCCCATACTCCAAATAATTGGGGACTAAATGGGTTCTGTTATTATTGTAATGTTAGATAATTAACGTTCAAAATTTTGGAGGGAAAGAAAGATGATTGACGAACTATTACCCATTTAACTATCTTGATTAGTACGTGACACATAGATTTAGTATTTAATGACTTATTGTGCAGTGTATACGAGTGTACCCTATTTTGGTGCGCTGGTGATATCTCTCTCTCTCTTATTTCGAGAAATTAAAAAAGAATTTTAATCAAACACCTAACTTTTAATCACCTTAACTCTATATAGTATATGTACTCATATACATCAAACAAAGGAAAATCTGTGTAATACAATGGAAATTGGAAACAGAACATACAGTAATGTTCGCCATCAGTAGCAGCATGGAGAATGGTGCGACCATCTCGCCTCCTCATCATGCAATCACTATTAAACCCCTCCAAAACTTCAAAAACTTCCTTTTTGCCATATTCAGCTGCAAGGTAGAGGGGCGTCTCTTCCGCATTATTGCGCAACGAAACCAGCTCCGGTTGCGTCCTCAACATGATCTCCGCCACTTCTTTGTGCCCGAACCTCACCGCCTCGTGAAGGGCGGTGTTCCCTTGTTCGTTCTTTGTCATCAGCAAGTCGTCGGACAGGAGGCCAGCCCGGAGTAGGCTTTGGAGAGCGATTTTGTTGCCGTTTGTGGCCAGTAGATGGAGGACCGTGTCCCCCCGTTTGTCTATTGGTTCTGGACCATGGTCTCTCGTGAAATTACAGAGGAATGCAAGGGATTCGGGTGTTTTTTCGGATGTGGATTTGTATGCTTTGGAACGGTGGCTGGAAGTAGTACTAGTGTAGAAATTTGTTGCAGAGTTTGCCATTTCGGTCACAAGCAAGTGTTGGTGACGGACAAAATAGAATGGTGTTTATGTGGGAAAATGATGTCAAACTAGAAAGCAATGCCTGGTCTTATATAGCTCTCCACGGTTGAGTGGTTCCCGCGACCAAGTAGTTTATTCTTGCAAGGGCAACAGAGGAAACCGAAAAGTAAAAAATGATCATGATAGAACAATGCATAGTAGTGTGCAAAATTATATAGGAAAATGTAAAAGATGTTAGAGTATGTGTTTCTTTTGTCAATTAATTTTAATCTTATCAACAGTTCACTGGCGTAAATAAGACCCTTAAAGTTTGCCAAATGTAAAACTAAGTCTAAACAGGAAAGATTATTATTCATTTTGTTTTTTTAATTTTTTTTCATAGTTGGGTTATAGGGGTTTATTTTTTCTACTTTGAATAAAATTAATTTTCATACAGCTTGCAGTTTACAAAAGTATATATAAATGAATTCAAGCTCTTATCAGTTGTAAACCTGAGTCAAATTTGGTAAGGATTGAACTCAGGAATAAAGAACATCTTGTGTTGCAATCAAGGAATACAATCATAGACTCAATTAAAGCAGGTTTAGAAGGAATACAATGGTCCTTTCTTTTCTTTTTGCTCTAGCACAGTAAAATTCCTTTGATCTTCTTTGACTAACTAAAGTTCCATCGTTAATTCTTTTGTCATTATCTTTTTGCTATATGAACGAATCACATCTCCCTTGAAATTTAAAACTCTCAATCTTCATTCCTTTCAAGAACTACAAATAACGATAGGTAATGGTAAGTACACTAAAACCTCTGCCCTCCATCACGCTCCAATCCTAATTAAAAATTATCACAAGCAGGGTAAAATGAACTTCTTCATAAATAAAATTCTTCATAAATAAAAAATTACGGTTGAATTTCCAAAATTGTTTTTACTCGTTTAAGAAGTTCATAGTTGTAGTGCGAAACGGTACCTAATCATACACACAAACCAAACCACAACATAAACACAGAGTATTTACGTGATTCCCCAAATTCGGGTACGTCCACGGGGGGCAACAGATTCACTATAATTGTAGGAGGATTACAATCACACTCAACTCACAATTACAGCCTCTCTATCACTCGTGTATCTCTCTGTTTCTTGCTCTTCTACTCATTATTTTACATAGCCCAAAGGGCTTCTTAAATACACAGCGAAGAGAAGGATAGCACCGGCTATCACAGGTGAAAGACCACTGAGCAAATATTGCTCCACTATCACTCCCACTTGAAGATAGTGAGCCACTAATGCCTTCCACTGTGCAAGTGGATGGATGGAGCCACACCTCCATTATCAACAATCTCCACCTTGGCGACAATCCTCCAATCAACGTTGCCCCGATGCGCCCTTAGGCACTACCTGTCCGAGAGATATTGATCAAGTCCAAACAGTGCTTGAACTTGATCCCACTGACCACCTTCGTCAACATATCTGCAGGGTTATCTGTAGTCGGAATCTTCTGAAGCAAAACATCCCCTTCTTCTACAATTTCCCTGATGAAATGGAACCGGACATCGATATGCTTGGTGCGCGAATGATGGACCTGGTTCTTTGCCAAACAGATGACACTTTGACTATCACAAAAAACCTCCACGTTTTCTTGATCGATTCCCAAATCCTCTATCAAACCATGAACCCACATAGCATCCTTGAAAGCTTCTGTTACTGCCATATACTCCGCCTCTGTAGTAGACAAAGCCACCGTTCACTGGTACGATGACCCCCAACTGATCGGTCCTCCAGCAAGTGTTAACACATAGCCTGTTGTCGACCGTCGCTTATCTAGGTCACCAGCATAATCAGAATCCACATATCCAACCAAATGCTGACCACTTGTCTTGTTTCTCTCGAACTTCAAACCAACATCCACAGTACCGTGCAAGTACCGTAGAATCCATCTCACAGCCTGCCAATGCTCCTTTCCAGGATTGTGCATGTATCGACTAACCATGCTAACCGCGTGTGAAATGTCTGGCCGTGTACAGACCATAGCATACATCAAAGCTCCCACTGCATTAGCATAGGGAATTTGAGCCATTTGCTTCCGTCCGTTCTCAGTTCGCGGCAACATCAATGCACTGAGTTTGAAATGAGCTGCAAAAGGTGTACTAACAGCTTTCGCTTTCCTGTCAATACCAAACCTCTGCAACACCCTCTTCAGATACTGCGTCTGAGTTAAACAAACTGTGCCTTTAATCATGTCCCGCTGAATTTCCATGCCGAGAATCTTCTTAGCTTCCCCGAGATCCTTCATGTCAAACTCCTTGCTGAGCTGAGCTTTTAGTCTGTCAATCTCCACCTTGCTCTTACATGCAATCAGCATGTCATCGACATATAAGAGCAAATAGACAAATGACCCATCCCGGAGTTTGCGGAAGTAAACACAATGATCGAACTGACTCCTTGTGTACTTCTGATCCATCATAAACCGATCAAATCGCTTATACCACTGTCTCGACGACTGTTTCAATCCGTATAGCAACTTCTACAGTTTACAAGCCCAATTCTCCTTTCTCGCAACTTTGTACTAATCTGGTTGAGCCATATAGATCTCCTCATCCAGATCTCCATGTAAAAATGCGGTCTTGACATCGAGTTGGGCTAACTCGAGGTCAAACTGAGCTACCAATGCAAGCAAGATCCTGATTGACGAATGTTTGACGACAGGGGAGAACACCTCGTTGTAGTCGATCCCCTCCGTCTGAGCGTAACCCTTGGCTACCAATCTTGCTTTGAACCTGACTTTCTCAGATCCTGTACCCTCCTTCTTGGCATAGACCCATTTGCAGTCGATTGCTTTCTCGCCCTTAGGAAGTTGTACCAACTCACAAGTCTGATTCTGGGAGAGTGAACCCATCTCTTCATCCATCGCCTTCTTCCACTTGTCACTGTCTGTAGCTTGCACTGACTCCTTGTAGGTGCACGGAATATCGTCGTCTGTGACTGGAAGAGAATATGCCACCACATCGGCATACCGGGCGGGTTTCCGGATGTCCCGCCTCGGTCTGTTAACTGCAATGGACTCTGGCTGCTGTAATGCTTCCTGAATTGGAGCCTCTTCTTCGAGAATCTCCTGCTCAACAGAATGATCCATAGGACTCTCAACTGGCTGATCAGGCCGTACTGGTACAAGAGACGACTCTACTCTCGCTTGTTCTGAATGCTCCACCTGCTGTAGAACATTCGGCTCCACATTCTCCTTGGAAGGAACCTGCTTTAGCATAGCAGATTCATCGAAGGTAACATCCCTGCTTATAACAATTTTCTTTGACTCGGGACACCAAAGCTTGTATCCCTTTACACCTGGATTAAAACCCAAGAAAATCGCTTTCTTGGCTCTCGGATCCAACTTTGATTCAGTTACATGGTAGTAAGTAGGACATCCAAAAACATGTAACGAATCGTAGTCTGCAACAGGTTTCCCAGACCATATTTTAACATCCTACTTATAAATATTTGAACACTCAACTCAAAAAAATTGAACACCTAGCCCATACAATATAAACAACTCAATTAAACCCACTATGAACTCCCATCACTACAGATAATTCACAATTGAACACCTAATACATTAGCTCAAAACAAAGTACGCATTTTTAATGACAAAATTGAAAAATATAGAGAAAAAATATCTATTAGTATTGATATTGTGCTCTGGCTTCACTATGAACAATATCAACTCTACATATCTCAAAAAACAAGAGCATATGTACAAGAAAGATCAGTGTGGACTTATTTGTCACACAATTTTCTACAATAATTACTAGTGTATGTATGCGCTGCTTTAATTTGTGTTGGCCCAAAGATATAAAATTCGCATAGAATATGCAATTGTG